>OY856414.1:465937600-465985100 GCA_963693085.1 Alisma plantago-aquatica
CCTTTTTCAAGGAGGAAGGGTTATCTTATTTGAAATCACAAACATAAACTAGTGAACTCATAGAATATATATACAAGTTCAAGCATGTTCATGAATGCGTCCTGATGGTAACTCCCTTATTCTTAGCATGCTGCAAGGAAGGTGATCTGAATATTAGGGCACATGCATCAATATAAAGCATAAAGTTAATGGCTTGTGTCTAATACATCTCATTGATGGCATACAAGCTAATGTCAATGCCATAAGTAGAATTGCATGACCAGTTCTATAAATACTGAAGTAAACAAAGTTATATGTTGGTCCAGATATTTCTAGGGCTTATTTGGAGGGTAGATATTTCTGGATATCCGGAGATAAATGCGTTAAGATGGTATCATGGTAGACACACTTGACTTATAAATTATACTGTTGATGATGTGTCGAAAGAGGTACCTTTGGCTATCATTCCGTCCTCACCAATAATTTTCTGTCTACAATTTTTTGTAGGTGAAACCTTGGATTTTTCAAAGCCTGTATGCGTGAACCTAAGATGTGGCTTTTGTCACTGTCCTCATTTGAGGTTGGATCTACCAAAGAATACCTTGCTTGGTTTTGTTGTTGCCGGTTTTTGTCTCAAATTGTTCTTCTTTGTCTTTTTGGTTAATGGTCGCTACAAAGTCTCCCTTAAATGTTGTGCTGCTACCCATATGGCATTTCTTAAAAACTTTGTGGATTTCTATTATTTGACACAGATTCTATCACCTATGATTCCCTTACACGTTTCTCATCAGGGGTCTCTAGCCCCACTCCTCGATTGTATTGTGGACACTTTCTTCATGTTTCAGCTTGGTAGTACATAAAATCCCTTGTGCAGCCGATTGATAGTTCGTTCCATCTTTAGGTTCTTTTGTTCACATGCCGCACAATGGTTCCATCGTAAGGGCACATTGCAGGACTGTCAATGGGTTAGGATATATCCTTTCATCCTTTATCCTCACCCTTTCTATTAAAAGGGGAGGGTAAGTCACATACATTATCCATGCACGTTTACACGTTACCCACTAATACTTATAAAATATACTATAACTCTAAGTTATAGGGTTTCAAAGTAAATAACAATCACTAGTATGTTTTTGTCACAACAGCCACCAGGCTCCTGAACCTGACCACACTGAGCTGCAGCAATCTATCCTGTCAGCTGCCTGACCAGCCACTCCTCTGGGTGAAGTAGTCATATGGCGTGATGCAGCCTTCTAGGCTCCTAGCAGCACCTTGCTCCAAGAATGATGCTATCACCTTCCCCATCTGTGGCCATCTCCATCTGCTTGACAACCACAACCACACCCACCACGATCTGTTAGGCAATGTCTTCTACAACCACACACAGAGCAATCCGGCATGCGGCACATTGTAGACCCCGTGAAACAACCCATTTCAGGCGCGGTTCTCTTGCCTCTAGCTGTGACCAGCTCCATCTACTTGATGGTCAAGCAACCACACTTGGGACCGTTTGCTTGGCAGTTGCTTGCAATAGAATCCTTTTTGCTATGTTACAACAATGTTGATGTCGACAATCAACATACTGTGGACGACATCCATCCAATTTAGCCTTCGGGGTTTCCAGCTTCTATCAAGTTGTTTGCAAGTCATGTTTTTAATCTTCCTCTGCATGGTATAAATTCTAGTTTCCTTCCAGGTTCTTAGAATAACAATCGCCTCACACAGCAACGCCCTGAAGTTAGTGTTCCCTACCTAAATCACATAATTTAATCTTTCATCTTTTGAAATTTAAATCTTCTTTTGTCTTCTCTAATTACCCTTTTCCCTATAATTTGATTCTTTCCGTTTGTTTGCAAGTATCTAACAGGAAACAGACCCAAATAATCCAAAGTTTCTTCTTGCTTGCAAGTGTCTAAGTGGGAATAAGCTCAATTTAATCTTGTGTCTATCTAAATTACCCGCTTACCCTTTATCTTCCTCACTTACCTGGTGGGGAAGAGGGTGTCTACAAGGATAGGGTAAAAGGATTGTTGAGGCAAATAGTTATCCTTACCCTTACCCTCTATCCTCTCGTATGTAAGGGTAAGGGTAAACATTTACCCTCCCCATATACCCTCCCCATTGATAGCCCTAGTCCCTGATTGTTGCTAAACTACAGTATATATCTTTGGTGTTTTGAGATTGTACATTTCCCAAATATCTCACTCCGCGTTAACGATTGAATGAAGCATTGGGGATTTAGGATAAAATTACGGTTATATTGGCTTCTTGGTTGGTTCTCTTACCTCTTACATTCTTCACCTTTTGTCTTTCCGAGTTGATTATTTGAGTCAATGAGTGGTGCAACAGTTGTCACTATTTGCTTCCTTGTAAAAGTAAAATTCTGTCATGTGAGCTTGGAAAGAATGTGGCTATAGGTACTCATTTAACCTTAAACAAACAACAATTAATTCTACCTAGGCGGTCTCCTACGTGGCTAGGCATTCAAAGGGGGTAGGACTAGCACATAGGCCACTGTCTGGAAACTTGGGGTGCCTTGGCAACTTTTGCTGTTTGAGATTCTAAATTATCTTTTTATTTCTATCATTTTCAGTCTCACATTGAATATGCAAATGCTTTGATGCATTTATAGGCTTCCAATTCACTCATACATTATGCTTTATGGTGTATAATAATAACTAGACACATTGAGTACCTTATAAAACACATCCCACACATGCACACGCACACACGGAAAATTTACATGTGGATCATCACGTCTCCCCCTTAATCTTGAATCGTATACATCAATGTGCCTAGCTCCTTATACAAAAAATTAAACCAGACAACCATTTATGGTTATATAGTGAATGGGAATTGTATATTTGATGATTTAACAGGTGTACAATGCAGTCTCTTATATAACAGAAGAGAGTAGAGACTAAATCAGAGATGAGCAATATGGGACTAAACTACTGAAGTAAAAACTTAAGTGAGGTACATGCTAGGCACATGACACTCAACAAAACACAACATATCTCTATACTCCCCCTCAAACTGGAGCGTAGATGTTGAACATGCCCAACTTGTCCACTAGAATCTGAAAATGAGCTTTGGGAAGAATCTTGGTGAAGATGTTCGCTACTTGCTTTTTAGTACTGAGATATGGAGTGCAAATACGACCAGAAAGAATTGTTTCTCGAACAAAGTGACAATCGACCTCAATATGTTTTGTCCTCGCATGAAAAGTGGGGTTACTCGCAATAAAAATGGAGGCCTTGTTGTCACAAAACATCGGGTTAGGGCTGGAATAGGATATGTCGAACTCCTGGAGGAGACTCTGGACCCACAGAAGTTCATATGCAGTATGAGCCATGGCTCGGTATTCTGCTTCTGCACTGGATCTGGCTATGACAGTCTGGTTTTTGCTTCGCAAGGTAACAAGATTTCTGCCCACAAATGTATAATAGCTCGACGTTGACTTACGATCAGAGCAACTTCCTGCATAGTCAGAGTATGAAAAAACAGAGAGATTACAGTGGCCATGCTTCTTATACAACAAGCCTTTGCCTGGAAAGCTTTTAAGATAGCGCAGAATGTGACATATAGCATCCCAATGACATTGTCGAGGTTTATCAAGATATCTGCTGATGAATCCTACGACAACAGTGAGGTCAGCTCTTGTGACCGTCAGATAAATAAGTTTGCCTACCAGTCTTCTGAACTGGTGGTGATCAGCATAAGGAGGAGAATTTACATCGTCCCAATCCATATTTGGGTCAAGAGGAGTGTTGACTGGTTTACAGCCAAGCATTCCAGTTTCTTGCAAGAGATCAAGTACATATTTCCGTTGAGAGAGACAAAGCCCTGCAGACGATCTGGAAACCTCATTGCCTAAGAGATATCTCAGCTTCTCGAGATCTTTAGTGACAAAGTGCTTTTCTAAGTAAGTTTTAGCTGCCTGTATACCCAAGGTATCACTGCCAGATAAAATAATATCGTCATAAAAAACAAGAATGACTAGCCTAGCCACTGTTTTGCGGATAAAGACTGAATGATTTGAGTGGGAACGACTGAAGCCAAAAGTGACTAAGATCTGACTGAGTTTGTCGAACCAAGCACATGGGCTCTGTTTGAGACTGTAGATGGCCTTTTTCAATTTACAAACTTTTGAGGCAGACTCCCCCTGAGCAACGAAACCAGGTGGTTGCTCCATGTAAACTTACTCCTGTAGATACCCATAAAGAAATGCATTTTTAACATCTAATTGAAAAAGGGGCCAGTCTTTGTTAACAACAACAAAAATCAGAATTGGAACAAAATATAACCATGCAACAGGAGAAAAAGTTTCAATATAGTCGGCACCATATGTTTGCGTGTACCCTTTTGCCACAAGCCGAGCTTTTAGGTGCTCAATTGTTCCATCAGGTTGATACTCAATGGTGAAGACCTAACGGCAGCCAACAGTAGGGCATGAAGGAGGGCGATCCACAAGTTCCCATGTCTTGCGATCACATAGTGCTTATATTTCCTGATTCATCGCCTGTTTCCATGCAAGAATAACGAGAGCTTCTACAACAGTCTTTAGAATAGTGATGGCAGAAATCGCAGAAGTGAAGCATGCAAAACTGTTACGCAAATTAGCAGAAGAGCAGAAATGACTGATATGATGTTTAGTGCAAGAACGAACACCTTTGCGTTGACTGATAGGAAGGTGCAAGTCAGAAGTTACCTCAGTGTTTGTATGATCATCCACAGACGGAGGAATTGGTTGTGGAGGGGCCACGGAAGAAGTGCTTGTCTTGGGCTGTCGTTTTTACACTTGCAAAAGGCGACCTTCAGGCTAGTCTGAAGACGGAAAATCCTCAACAATATCTAGTAGAGGCGTGGGTGCCAACATATCACTTGAGAGTATTGCCCCATCATCAGAAAAATAGGGCATATGCTAAAAAAAGATCACATTCGCACTCGCAAACCATTGCTTTAGAACCGGATCAAAGCAGTGATAACCTTTTTGGGTTCTAGAATATCCCCAAACGATGAATTTAGTGGAGCGAGGATCAAACTTTGTCATCCCTAGACGTAAATTTTTGACAAAACAAGTGCACCAAAAAATACGAGGAACAGAGAACAGTGGTGCATCAGGAAACTGAATGGTGTAAGGGATACGACTGTGTAAAACAGAGGATTGGCATACGGTTTATAAGATAGCATGCCGTAGAAACTGCTTCAGGCCAGAACCGGTGAGGAACTTTATAATGAAGAAGAAGAGTGCGAACAACCTCCAACAAGTGATGATTTTTTCGTTCAACAACACCATTCTGTTGTGGAGTATAAGGACAAGTGGTTTGATGGATAGTGCCACAAACAGAAAAAAAGATGTAATAAATTTTTGTATAAATTCTAGGGCATTATCAGTACGGAAAATCTTAATGGGTTTATTGAACTGGGTCTGTATTTCAGAAAAGAAGATACTGATATTGTCCAAAACAGTGCTGCGATCTTCGAGTAAAAAAAGCCAAGTAGCACGGGAATAATTATCAATAAAAGTCAGAAAATATTTAACACCAGAGTGACTAGGAACAAAACATGACCCCAGATGTCCGCATGAACAATATCAAAAAGTGCGTTAGAACCAATTTCTTTTTTAGCGGGAAATACAGATCACGTTTGTTTTCCCAAAAGACAAGATGTACAAGAAAATGTTTTTTCAGATATTGCGGGAAATAAATGTTTCATCTTTGTTGTAGATGGATGACCAAGCCGGTAGTGCCATTGGAGCCCTGTAACTGATGTAGACAGAAGAGCAGATGTTGCAGGTGGTCCATCCAAATAGTAGAGTCCGTCTGGTCCTTCATGGCCCGAACCAATCCTCTGTCTTTGTGCGGAGATCCTTCAAAACACAACTAGAGGGATCAAATTTAATAGAGTACTGAAGTTGTTTTACAGTTTTACTAACAGATAATAAATTAACAGGAAATTGTGGTATGTATAAAACAGATTGGAGATGCAACTTTTGAGATAGAGGAAAGTGTCGATGCCATGAACTGGAGTCTTAGAGCCATTTGCAACAGTGATAGACTTAATATTGGTGGTTTTAGTCAGAGCAGAAAATAATTGGATGTCGCCAGGCATATGGACAGACAGAGAAAATCAATACACCATTTATTGTTACCAGCAGAAGGAGAGGCAAGCATGACGGAGGACCCTGCAGTAGATGTCGAAGGTAGCTGAGTCATGTGCTCCTGGAAAAACTTTTCGAACTCCGAGCGAAGCCATTAAGTGGACGGTGGAGCAAATTGTTGGTCGGATGCAATATCAGTTGATGTTTTTGTAGATGGTTGGTTAGCCCAGGCTGTTTACCATGCTTGATCCAACACCTATCTTTGTTGTGATTATCACGACCACACCAGTTGCAGTAGCGAGGCCCAATAGCTTGGCCTCGACCAGGAGCAGTAGAGGAGCCGCGTCCACCAGTAGGAGGTAGACGTCCGCCACGGCCACGACCTCAACTGCGGCCACGTCCAGAGTCAGTAGTGCGAATAGGTAGAACAAGATGCTCAATATCATGATTGGAGGTCATTGACGGAAGTATTTGAACTCGCTTAAGAACATCGCGAATAGTAGGCAAGGGCTCGCTAGATAGAATCTGATCGACCACACCAGAGAAAGAGGCATGAAGAGCAGCCAGAAACTGGACCAATTGTAGTTAATTGCGCTGCTTCTGGGCTTCTTTGATGTCGGCCGTCAAGGGATGGTAGATTTCGTACTCATTCCAGAGAGCAGAACACTGGTTGTAGAAGTCCTCGATAGAAGTGTCAGAAGAAAACTCTTTGTTGGCCAATTTTTTGAAAATTTCAAAAACACGTTTAGGATTTCACTGATGGGAATAGACGTGGGAGAGCTGGTCCCACATTGCCTTAGCATCATGAAGACATAACAATGATTGAGTAATCCGCGACTCAGTGCTATTAAGAAGTCAGGACATAACACCAGAGTCGTCTTTTGACCATTGTGCATATGTTTGTTTGCTCTTTTCATCCGCAGTAGCAGCAGGAGTGGCAGGAGGATCAATAGTAAGATGTGAGTATCGGCCTTGTGCCTTGACATAAAGGACAAAGGACAGGGAGAAAGGAGCTAGGGCATAGTGGCAGGGTGGGGATTTGCAACACGGGGAACCGGACCTGCTCTTGATACCATATAGAGAGAATGAGAATTTAACAGGTGTACAATACAGTCTCTTATATAATAGAAGAGAGTGGAGACTAAAGTAGAGATGAGCAATATGAGACTAAACTACTGAAGTAAAAACATAAGTGAGGCACATTCTAGGCACATGACACTCAACAAAACACAACATATCTCTATAATGGTTTTAGTAAATGAACCTGCCAACAAACCTTCAGACCTGATTGGAATAAGCTAGATCATTCCATCTTGAAGATTTTCTCCAAGAAAGTGACCAGGGTTGTACATCGTTCCAAAGTCGGACCGAAACAGACCAAGACCGGACCAGATCAAGATCCGAATAAGCAAAATTCTTGGACCGAGGATCGAACCGAATAAGAATCGGTCCCAGAAAATTTATAGACCGGACCAAGACCGGACTGACTAAAATTCTCGCTAGTTAATAATATGAAAGTATCATGTATTCACATGATTAATAATTTTCTTTCACTACTCTTAGTGAGGAAATTCAAAAATACAAATAATGTAATTTATTTGGATGCTTTTGTGCTTTCATATATTTGATGTAACAATCCTTGTTCTCATTTTTTGTGAACATATATTTATATAAGCACACTATGGTAGCTAATAATATTCTTTTGAACAATTATTTTTGTACAAAAATAACTTTACTTTTATTTATATAACTCCATCACTTCTTCTCATGTCATATAGTAACAAGTATTTACTTCCAATCTTAGAGTAATAATATTTATAATAAGTTACGTATAACTTATTATTTATATATTTGACCATCATGCACTCCATTCCCAACAATCTTTCATAAACCTTAACACTAATATAAACATTTATTGTGTTTGATTCATAATATGAATTAATTGTTATATGTTATTCGGTCCAATCAGTCCAGATAGGTCTTGGACCGGAATCTTGAAAAATACAGGAACGAGGACTAGACCGAAATTAAAATCGGTCCGGCCCACCAGTTTGGACATATTCGGTCCGGTCCGGTCCACCAGTCTGGACCGATTTATGTACATCCCTAAAAGTGAGAATTGGCTTCTTTTTTTCAATTCTTACATGAAAGATGGGATTAGAAGTGATGCGTATAACATCTTGATTATACATTTCAATTCCATATGGTTCACATGAAGGTCGATTGCGTTGGTATGGACGTGCAATACATACCATCAAATGCACAACTGCGAAGCAATGCTTTCAAGTTGAGCATAAATCAAAAGAAGTGGCAGAGCTAAATTAAATTCAGAAGAGCTTAAAAGGAAAGATTTTAAATATTTATATGTTGATGCAAATGTGATCCATAACAAAGCTGATTGGAAAAGAAGGATTCATGCAGCCATAATCACAAATTCGGTATTCGGGATACGTTCGGTTGAGTTGAAAAGTTCGGAATTCGGTGGGAAAATCGGGTAAAAAGCAGTCAGCGTACGGTAAAAGTACAATCAACTATTCGGGAAAAAGTCGAAAAAAAATAAGAAGATATATACATATATTGCACACAGATGTATGCATGTGTGTGTCTGTGTGTGTGTCTTTTGCACATATATATACATATAATATTGCATACATATATCTATAACTATTACTTACAAAATCATATACATATATTACATACATACACACATATATGCATGTACATACACACAGACACATATATACACTCAAACCAAGTTAGAGTCTTAATCAATATAATACGGGAAAAGAACGTATAAAAAGGAAAAAACATTAAACGTGATTAATTTTTGAAAAATACGGGAATAATACGTAATATTCGAAAATTAAGATTTATTCAGGAGTTTCATACGTCTAGGGAAAATTCGCGTTTTAAACACGACTTTTTCAAAAAGTCGGGAGTATATTGTGATTATGATGCAGCCAACCCCAACATGGATGAGATTGAGTCTTAGATGATGACGATGATGATGAGGATGATATGAGGGTTCTGATTTAATAGACCAATTCCTCTAGAAGATCCCTAATCCATAGCATCTAATACGACACAAGTGCCAGGGCTCTAAACTTCGCCTCAATGCTCAACCGAGCTACCATTATTTTCTTTTTACTTTTCAACAATACAAGGTTGCCACCCACAAATATATGATAGCTAGTGATGGACCTTCTATTGATGTTGGGACCTGCCCAATATGCATCATAGAATCATTGGACCTTCATGACTATGGTTCTTGTACAACAAACCTTTTCCAAGATTTCTTTTTAGATATCGTAGAATGTGCATGACAACTTTGAGGTGACTAGAGATTGCAGCTTCCTTAGCAAGATCTGGCAGTAGCGCCGACCTCAGGTGGAGAAGGGAAGTCAGCAGTGGAGAACGAGAATCCTAAGAGGGAGAAGGGTGTGGAGGGAAGGAGAGTGGGGTATCATCAACAAGTCATGGTCAGGATTGCTATGAAGAGTTGGGCACCTGACCCTACAGGGAGAAAGTTTGTGTTGGTTTTTTTTGTTTGGCTGCCTCTGTTACCATGTGGAAATTTGAAGGCTCAAATGGTTATTAATTGCTAATCATACAATTAGGCCTCCTTATATAGATGGAGGCTAATGAGAGAACCGGATACAATGTAACACAGGTACAAACTAAGAGAAGGGATACATAAGGGGACGGAGGATAGAGATCCCATTGCCCATTAGGCTCATTACTTCAACAATATGTTTGATGTAGCATAATGAATTTAAGAATTCGTACTTGTAAAAGCAGCCACAACTAACAAGCAATCACACAAACCATAAGCTAGAACTGATTATCGAAAATGTTAAGTACCGATCTGCATTACGAATGTAACATGATTTATAGAAAATGTCTGTAAAAGCAGACACAAAACAGGTAAACACAAAAACAAATCATAAATTGCGACTGGTTTTTGAAGAATGCTAAATGGTAATGATTAAGCATTTTTATTGCTACAAGGGATACAGAATTTCAAAGAATGATGTTGCAATTTTTTTATAGTTACTTGGTACAACAGCAATATATATATATATATATATATATATATATATATATATATAGAGAGAGAGAGAGAGAGAGAGAGAGAGAGTACACTCAAGTGGTTTTTCATGATGCAATATTTTTTTAAATCTAATCCGTTGATCTTCTTAAACATCTTGTTAATAGCTCATATATAAAATTTGAGCCCATTTGGACATTTATAGGTCATGTTATGAAGACCACAAAAATAATGCATTTCAAATGAGTTTCGTGCGACGATTTTGTTGCCCTCGGATGAGTGACTTGTACTTATCCAAATGAACTCAAAAATTGTATGTAGCCTAATTATAGTATGACAACGAAGATAAATGGTTTACATTTTACAAAAAAATAGTCTTGATATACAAACATGACTTGAGTGTAGCGTGTGATCTGTACACTCGAGTGTATTTTAGGCTGACTCTCTCTCTCTCTCTCTCTGTGTATATATATATATATATATATATATATATATATATATATATATATATATATATAGAGAGAGAGAGAGAGAGAGAGAGAGAGAGAGTCAGGCTAGAATACACTCGTGTGTATTCAGAGTAGAATATACTCAAGTAGTTTTTCATGATGCAATATTTTTTTTTCAAAAATCTAATATGTTGATCATCTTAATCATCTTGTGAATAACTCATAAAAAATTCAAGCACATTTGGATATTTATAGGTCATGTTATAAAGACCACAAAAATCATGCATTTCAAATTAGATATGTGCGTCAATTTTGTTGCCCTCGGATGAGTGACTTACACTAATTCATATGGGCTCAAAATTTGTATGTAGCCTAATTATAGTATGACAATGAAGATCAATGATTTACATCTTGCAAAAAATAGTCTTGATATGCAAACACACTTGAGTATAACCGTGCGATCTATACACTCGAGTGTATTCTAGCCTGACTCTCTCTCTCTCTCTCTCTATATATATATATATATATATATATGAGGTTAGGAAGTGTGTACCGGCCGGTACATGTAAGTTATGTGTACCAGCCATTAAAATGACATCTGTGGAGCATGTTAATAAAATCCAACCATATGGATTGACTCATAATTATATAGATTACATGTGTTTAAAAAATCATACCAATATCTCACATAGATCATGAGATATAGCAATATATCATCGAACGGTTTCTGTAATTTCTGCAACTTACCGCTGATTAGGTAAGACACACATTGTTTCATTGGATGATATATGAATATCATATGTTGGTGATTTTTGATATACATCTTATCTAAGTGGTATACACCACATCCATAAGGTTGGATAGTGTAGTTTAATTATACAATTATCATAAATGAAGGTAGGTACATGCAAGCTACATGTACTCGGGTACACAATTCTTTTAGCCTATATATATATATATATATATATGTGTATATATATATATATAAGTATCATAAAAAGTTACATATAGAGGATTTTTTTGCTAATATCGGGCATATAAGATGTATTTTGTTAGTATCTGGCACCAACTTAAGTAAAGACGGATTATTCTTCCACTTTAAACATATAATTCAGTCCACAACTACACTTTTGAGCTGGAAATTCATAGTTTGTTGGAGTAAATGAACTCCTTATCATAATCGAGGACAAATTAAACTATACAAGGGAGCTGGAGTGGTTAATATTCATCATGAACTGGATCAACAACATTCCCACAGATTGCAGGGAATGTCCATATTTGGACTAGAATAAAAATCTGACAAGTGGTCACACTATGTGATATTGCTTGAACGAATGCCATACTGAAGTGTATGCGATGGGTTCGCTTGGGTGGGAACCACAGTGTGTATGCACATACATGTGAACCATAAAATACTAAAATATTCGTCGCATGCATCTATAAAATGCCCCGATGTAATTAAAATATATTCTTCAATGTATAACACTAGCTATTTCTAACAAATGTATGCATTGGCTAACCAAAAAATTTACATTTATATATTAAATTATATACAACATTGTTTTATATAAATATACATATATGAACCCAACCAATGTAGCGCAGGTGGTTCGGTCCGACTTGTCCTCCCCAGGGGACCGGGGTTCGAATCCCCCTATTGTGCATTGTATTTACCAACCCTTGGGTCATCCGGGGTCTGACACCTGTTTGAGGGAGGGGGGAGACTAATGTCTCTTCTAACTCAAAAAACAAATATACATATATGGGATTAAGAGAGACATTTATATATATATATGTGTGTGTGTGTGTGTGTGTGTAACTGTGTTGTAAAGGTGCCCGCCAGGGCGGCGCCTAGGCTTAAGTCAGCCCCCCTCAAACTAGGCGCCCAACCCCCTAATTGACCTAAGTTGTTGCCTAACGCCTTTTGAGGCCCAAATTAAGCCAAATCAAGGCTAATTAGCATAAATTAGATTTGAATTTGGTCAAATTGAGTCATTTTGTGGTTAAATTGGGTCTGATCTATCCCAAACAAGGTTAATTTAGGGTAAATTAGGTCTGATTTGGGGGAAAACATGCATGATTTGGGGGGATCGGGTCTAATTTGGGGGAATTAGGTCCGATTTGGTCATGTAAGGCCTCGTTTAGATCAACATAGGAAAATTTAGAGTTAGTTAGGTTTGATTTGTTCATGTTATGCAAATTAGGTTTGATTTTAGGCCAAATTATGTCAAATTTGAGCAGATTAGGTCTGATTTGGGGAAAACAAGTCTGATTTTGGGGAAATGGTCTGATATGGTGAGATTAGGTCTAATTTGGCCAAATTCGATATTGTTTTGGTTAATATAGGGAAAATTTGGGGAAATTAAGTCTGATTGGATCATAATATACAAAACTAGGTTTTCTTTAGGCTAAATCATGTCAAAATTGGGCACATTAGGTCTAATTTAGGGGAAGCAAGTATGATTTGGAGGAAATTGTTCGAAATTGGATGACGAGGTCTTATTTGGACAAATTTTGTCTCATTTAGGTAAATATATGAAAAATGTATGGAAATTGAGATTGATTAGGTCATGGTATACAAAATTAGGTCCGGTTTAGGCAAAAATTAGGGTAAATTTGGTCAAATTTGAATCAAATTTGGATAAAATGAGTTAAAATTAGGGCCAATCAGTTCTAGTTTAGGTCTTGTTAGTTTTGATTTAGCCTAAATTCTACATAATAGTATTATACATGTTTTGGCTACAAACATAATACATGTTTAGCTTTCTGATTTATATATGAATTTTGTTTAGGTAAAACTTCCACAATTCAATCCACATCTAATGATTTTTTTGCTTTCTTCATACGATGCTAGCGTATTGATTGCTTATTTATCATGTATATTTATGTGTAAGGATTGTATTTTTCAGGAATTTTACATATCTGTTAAAATAAAAAATATATAAAAATGCCTGGGCCACCGCCTAGGCTGTCTGCGCGTCCCCCTGGAACACCTGACCGTCTATACAACCATGTGTATATATATATATATGTATGTATGTATGTATGTATATATGTGTGTGTGTGTGTGTGTGCCATTCGTTCAATAACTTTTCTGGGTAACTAAGATTTGTTACCCGTACATCTGTTTTTATAACTAGAAGATAGAAAAGTGTAACATGACAATCAAAATTGTAATGAGATAGCTAAAATGGTAAAATAAAACCTTGTATTGTAATACAACATAAAACTATATAATTTGGTCATAAATATCATTTATAATGTTTTTGACAAGACAAAAAATTCACACTGTATTTACTTAAGAGACTTTATGTTATAATTTTGATCATTTCATTACAATTTTCTCTTTTTATTACAAAACAGATCCATGAGTAACATAAATTAGTTCCCCTTGCAGACAATGAATATATCCCCATATATATACTAGTAAACACACACATGCACATGTTACACTAATTTAATTACTTTAAATTACACAATTTATATAATATATTTTTAAATAAAACTAAAGATAAATATTTGATTATTCTATATAATCTAGGCATATCAGATTGAATTTATTTTCGGTTCACAATGTTATCTAAGTGGTATACATCACATCCATAAAGTTGGATTACTTTTTATACCGTCTTAATCATCATAAATGAAGATTAATAAAGTTGTATACATGTAGTCATGTACACAATTCTTTTAGCCTATATATATATATATATATATATATATATATATAATTATATATATCAGTGTATCAGAAAGCGGGAAGCGGGATGCGTGCGGACAACACCCTGTAATCGATTAAGTAGTAGGCGGGCGATTAAGCGGGCGATTTTTGAAAAAATGGGTGTCTAAATTTTATATATTTTTATACAAATTACATGTATGTGTATATAAAAAATATATTTATAAGGAACTTCTATACATATCTAATCAGCAAATCAGTAATTAACTAAGTATTCATCAATACTTACTATTAATCAGTATCTCTAATCACTAAAATCAGCAAGCAGATAAATAATTGTAAATAACAAACTATGAATTGTTGAATTAAAGTAATCACTAAAGTAATACTAACTAGTAATACCAATCATTATCCACTGAAAGCAGCAAGAAAATCAGTAAAACTAATCATGCATTACTAGTATAATAGAGCAATAGGATATTTACTTAGATGCATTACAGCAGTACCCAATTATTACAGCTTACACACAAAGTATGCATTCTAAATTAGGACTAGCTATATCATAGAACATTTAATGTATACAAGTTTCATATATTATAGTCTAACACTACTTGGACTATGTAATTAATTAATGTTAGATACTTACATTAGAATTTTTAAACAAAAGCAGGAAAAAAGCGGGTGAGGCGGGCAAAAAGTGGGCAATTATGTTCAAAACGATTAAGCGGGCGCTTAGGGGCTAAATTAGACGGATGAGGGTCATGGCCGCTTAAGCGGCCCGCCTGGCCGTTTTTTAATTCATTGATATATATATATATATATATATATATATATATATATATATATATATATATATATATAGTCAGACTAGAATACACTCGAGTGTATCGGAGCAGAATACACTCAAGTAGTTTTTCATGATGCAATATTTTTTTCAAATATCTAATCCATTGATCTTAAACATCTTGCGAATAGCTCATATGCAAAATTTGAGTATATTTGGACATTTATAGGTCATATTATAAAAACCGCAAAAATTATGCATTTCAAATTAGTTTCGCGCGTCGATTTTGTTGTCTTTGGATGAGTGACTTACACGCATCTAAATGTGCTCAAAATTTGTATATAGCCTAGTTATAGTATGACGGTGAAGTTCAATAGTTTACATTTTGCAAAAAATAGTCTTGATATGCAAACACACTTGAGTGTATTCGTGCGATCTATACACTCGAGTGTATTCTAGTCTCTCTCTCTCTCTCTCTCTCTCTATATATATATATATATATATATATATATATATATATGTATTAGAAAGCGGGTAGCGGGAGGCGTGCGGACGGCACCCTGTAACCGATTAAGCGGTAGGCGGGCGATTTTTGAAAAAGCGGGTGTCTAAATTTTATATATTTTTATACAAAATTACATGTATGCGTATATAAAAAATATATTTATAAGAAACTTCTATACATATCTAATCAGCAAATCAGTAATTAACTAAGTATTCATCAATACTTACTATTAATCAGCATCTCTAATCACTAAAATCAGCAAGCAGATCAGTAATTGTATATAACAAACTATGAATTATTGAATTAAAGTAATCACTAAAATAATACTAACCAGCAGTACCAATCATTAATCACTGAAAGCAGTAAGGAAATCAGTAAAACTAATCATGCATTACTAGTATAATAGAGCAATAGGATATTTACTTAGATGCATTACAACAGTACCCAATTATTACAGCTTACACACAAAGTATGCATTCTAAATTAGGACTAGCTATATCATAGAACATTTAATGTATACAAGTTTCGTATATTATAGTCAATACTACTTGGCTATGTAATTAATTAATGTTAGATGCTTACATTAGGATTTTTAAACAAAAGCGGGAAAAAAGCGGGAAAAAGCGGGCAAAAAAGCGGGAAAAAACGGGTGAGGCGGGCAAAAAGCGAGCGATTTTGTTCAAAATGATTAAGCGGGCGATTAATGGCAAAATTAAGCGGCTGGGGGTCATGGGCGCCTAAGCGGGCCGCCTGGCCGTTTTTTATTTCACTGATATATATATATATATATATATATATATATATATATATATATATATATATATATATATATATATATATATATATATATATATATATATATATATATATATATGGTACCGGCTATGTTAACTTCATCTTGTGAATGTGAGCGACACTGTTATCATATACGGTAGTGGTGGCTTATGTTAGAGAATTGTCCTATCTGCAATTTTTTTTGGCATCCTCTGTTGGCATTAGGAAAGTTGATAATGCTGATGTTATGAGATTGAGCATTGTCACTTTACGCTGCCTGACTCGGGCTGTGAAGGGAGTGTTGTGTCATAACGGTTGTGGCATGCTAATCTGCAAGTAGCCTGATTGCTTATTTGATGTTGCTGTATTACTTACAATCTCTCAGATGACACTAGTCTGTGGGGCAACCTTCTCTTTGAAAAAATTGTTTCCAACACCTGTTAGATGAATAGACATCGGGTTCATTGTTTTAATCCCTTAAATTTGCTGCTTTCCTGTTGGGAGTTGATTTTACATGTCAAACAATCACCATTCTATGTACAACTCCATCGTGTATGTTTCTTCAAACAGCAAAGCTTGGTCTTTGAACATAGTTGGTCCATTTGACTCGGTCTTGCTGCGTGTAATTCACACAATTAATTTTATTTCACTTGTTTTCCTCTATTAACACATTTTCTATACCTCACTATCTTCCTAACTGTTCTGCCATAAAGTTGTTATTTGGTATTGCTATTCTCCATTTCGGACAACACGATTGATCTTTTTCTATATACAGATCCTGGAAGCCAATGAGAGGAAGGTGGAATTCGTTCTGTTCAGACCGGTAGCTGATCCTACAACCAAAGTCCCGAAAAAGAGGAAGAGAATCATAAGGGAAACGGATAGAAGTGACAACGATGATGCAAGAGCATTCTTGGAGCCTGTAGAAAACGGCGATGACTTTGAAAGTCCTTTGCATGACGAGCTCACCAATTGCGTTGTAATAGATGAACAAGCAGACGACCTTGTTAACAATAAGCAATAAACCGCAGTTGCATTACAGCCTGCTCAATTTTCCCACTCCTCCCCTCCCCATCTTCTCCGAACTTTTATCAAAATAGAAAAAGGACATAAAGGAAGAGAGACGGTCGCCAAAATGGAAGAGGCACGCCCATTTTCCCCCACCCTGTTGTAGTTGTAACTAGTAAAATAAACCTTATTTGTTTTTACAGGTGAAGCGAGGTATCTACGTCCTTCTCCTCTGCATAATTCACCGGCGTGTTTGTAGCAACAGCCCAGTTGGGCAACAAGCCCATGCCTAGGGGTAGTGCCCCGCCATATCCTCCTGCTGATGCGGCAGCTGTCGTGAATTGCTCGTGGTGCTCCCCTGCAACAGACCAGACAGGGCGGGTGGCTTTGCTGTGGACAGCATGGTGAGGCCCGGTAGGTTCGGGATACAGCAGCCCCGGATGGATGAAGCAGCTGGGTTGCTGCTGTTGCTGATGATCGAGGTGTGGGACTGAGGTGGGTTGGGTGAGTACGGAGTCCTTGCTGAACGCCATGAGGAGCTCCCTCTCCTGCCTCATCTCCTTCACCTTCTGCAGCTGCCTGAACCTTTCCTGCAGCAAGGCAATGGAGGAGTGGATGATCGCCTGCTCTCCTCCTCCTCGTACTTGATGCTCCTGCCTCCCCATGAACATCGCAAGCGGCAGTTTCACCTTGACGATGTGTTGTTGTTGTTGTAAAGACCAATATGAATATGCTTAAGGTGCTGTTGTTTCCCTAATAATAGTGAAAGCCTGGGTTTGGTTGAATGAAACGAACGTCAGAAAGAAAGAATGGCTAGCTCTGTCGTAAGGACGATGACTACTGCTGCTTACTGATGGCAATGGCAACGGAATGGGTAGTGCTAGCAGGTGGGTGTGTGCTTTAGGGAGCCTCTGGGAGGTTGGGTGGTGTATATATAGAGGTGGCTTACACTACATGGTCGTCCAGTCTTGTTTAAAATTTATGCATGGTTTGTGCCCTGCTGCCGGTATGCTGTAGATGATGTAAAGCAAAAGGGAGAATCGGCAGAGGAGGTACAAAGTCCAAGGAGGAAAGGGCTTCATGCCAATCCACGGAGGGTGGAGCCCCCACCTACTTCTCTCTATCCGTCTCTCTCTTCTCTCTCTCTAGTAACATCTAACCCCATCTCCCTACCTTCCCTCGCCTCTTTGTTCAGTTCTGCGAGTGGCGGTGGGCGTGAGCAGCAGCAGGAGCAGCTGCTGCAAAGGAGGAGGTAGGGTAGGAAGGGGACGGGGGTACTTTTAAAAAATGGGATAGCTCCAACAGGGAGAAGCCAAACGGGGATTGTGGAATGTAGCGCTTGGATGTGCTTCTGGTGGGAATATGTAAGCCTGCGTTCGACTGGTGGACCTTTCGTCTGCTTACCTCTCCTTTTGCTGCGTGGTGGCCCTCTTTTCGTTTGTTGGGATTTTTGTAGAAGGGAAGGGAGTTGTTCGGTTGGGGTGGAGTGGAGTGGGGTGGAATTGAGAAAGGCGGAGAGGTTCTAATTTACGGTTCCCTTTCTGGCTATTATTGTTTAATACATTACTATGATTATTGATCACTTAATTTAAAAAAAGGAGAAAGAATACTTCGTCGGGTTACTATGGGCCCCCTCTTTGGAAGTGTCTTTTGGGCGAAATCTGTGGAGCTTTGTACCTGGTAGTTCGCTAGGCATGTGGTCGATGCTCAAGGTGACCTAGATGCCGCCCTCTTTAACGTATCTGTGTCTCTTGTACGGTTATGCATAGCATGTTGGCTATTATCTTATATCATGGGGGGGAACTAAACTTTATTATTAGAAAAAGGGAGTTTGGGGACACTTTGGCAGGAGACACTACTCTGAGAAGACTGATCCTAGTATTCGGTCGTTATAGCTCAATTAATATTATCCTTAATCTCAACGAAGGGGTAGTACAAGCCTGTAGATTACCAACACTTGTCAAGTTTCTTAATCGTTGAACCACTCAATGGTTGCGGTTCAATGCCAAGGAAACAATGGTGCTTCTTGCCTTGTGGTCGGGGCCTTAATATCCAACTTAGAGAACATTGGTCTCTACCAAATACGGATTTCTTTTTAACGTCAGGAATTCTTTCTATTTTGTATTTGGGGCACAAATGCAGCTTCTGCTGTGTGAATTAATCTAAAGATTTTCAAATCAGTCTTATCTCTACGTATCTTTACCAAGAAGAAGAGGAGAAAGGCCATTCCTCATATCGCCTAGTGTTGTGTGGGCAGACAACAATCATGCTATCAATAACGCTCACAAGTGAAGCAATTGAGATGCAAGAGCGAACTTTGTTTACGAATGGCTATAGTGATGGAACAACTAACGATGGACTTCATTAGCTACCAAGAGAATCTGGCACTATGAGTAATAGACAATATTGTGATAAGACTCGATTTAGGTTACTTTGTGATTCATCTTCGACTTACATGCAACTAAGGATAATTGTTAAGCCCATCACCTTAGTTGCTAGAACTTAACTATGTCCCAGCGTAACTTTACGATTTTAGGCAAATTGATGCTTAGCACCACATGTGTTTTCACATTGACTACAATCCATACAAACACCCTAATATCACTCCATTTCACTAACATTGTCAACATTACATTGCAAGCATAGCCACCTCCATGCCAACATAATCTTTTTTACTAAATTCAAAACAAAGGCCTCCATCTTGACTAGCCTTGTCCCATCACTTCCTCCACTAATTCGACCTCTTTAAATGTCCCTACCTTCATGTTCCCCACCTTCCCTATTGCCTTTTTGGTGATATAGAGATGGTCATGATGGAGGTAGCATCTTTCGTGCACATAAAAACTAACTCAATGGTGGTATATCTTCAATGGTATGCAATTTATATTCAAGTTAAAGTCGATATATGTTATTCATGCATTCCATTACACAAATTCTGTGTCTACCATTGTGATCGATTTAGTTAAGAGACCCTCATCCTAATTTTGAGTGCCTGCCAATGTACTACTAGGTCATATTAGTTGTTTTTGGCTCGTAACTCATTCCTTTTATGTAATGGTCAATATGATAATTATGTGCCTTCAACGTGTCCGTGTTAACTTCCCCATTCAATCTGCACCCATTTTTGTACACTCTTTCCTTACAACTCAAACTTTATAATAATTTAATTCTTTGCACCTAATTTGATATAAACTTGCCTTTATTAAAATTATTGAGGCTTTATAAATTCATAGCATCACAACTGTAGTCCTAATGTATATACCTTGCTTTTAGGTCATGAAAACAAAAGCCTATACTAAACCTTCATTTCGATTAGGGATCCGACGACTAAACTTATCAAATATGTATAATTACACCAACCATCTTGACACCATCTCCTTTAAAACTTACACATCGGATAAAAGTGTAATATTATGCTTTGTTTCCATTTCACTATGTTTAAAACTGATGAAGTCCATCACACATTTCCACTCTCATAGTCTTCTATTGACCCATTCTAGTTTAATTTGCTAAGACACAAGAAGTGACATCTTAATATGTTTCATAGTCCATTCATAGTCAAAGTTCATAACAGGCGGTCAATGAGACTCTTAGTGCAATGCCAAGTGTTGTATGGAATAAATCTGAAAAGAGGGAAGTGGGCTTGACATGAGAGTGGAGTAGAATCATGTTTCTGCAAGAGCGATTCCACGTATTCAAATTGATTTTCCAAATTGGTTGTTGAACTTTTTATAAAAAAATGTGAAAGCCTGAAGTGTTGGATGCAATCTTTTAATGCTAGCTACGTAAGATGTCAATATGGTACAATGTGGTAAAAAGTTTAGAGAGAACTTTTGACGTGACCCAACTAAGGCCATAAATATAAGAAGAAATAAAACTAAAGGAAAAAGCTTACCCGACTCTTCATTCTAGATCCAAAGTTGGGCGTCGAGTTTACCCACGTGAAAGTTTATTAACTTAATAGCTAATAAGTGGAGACACATATGAATATGGGTTGAAAATGTTTAAACATACACATGTAGAAGTAGTATGCTATATGGAAAATTATTGTCTTATAATTTAATATGCTTTCTCATCCATCCTTTTCATCTTCAAGTCCTATATTATCTCAATGGTTCGTAAGAAACCGTGATTACGTAAAGAGGGAAGGTTAATTTACTAATGGGTGATTTGGTTCCAATCATTTTAAATCTTGAGAGTTATATGCACGGTTGGTATATTGATTTTGGTAAAGCTAATGTATAGGGGTGTGGTTGAGCTGTCAATCTGAATGAGTAGAATGTAGGAGAGAATTACATGAGTGGTTAGCATGAGTAATCAATACACAAAAATGGGGATTCAATACCAAACATATGATACAAGAAATTAGTAAATTATATTCCATGAACAACATAAACTACTACACTTACATTTATTATATGTACAATTGTAGGGATTTTAAATGAGATGAGCCAAATGACTCCTCAAAGAAATCAAATTGAAGTTCAGAATGAAATAAATGAATTGACTTGAGTGAAAAATCATAATAAATGGATCGTAGTCTTGCACCACACATGACATACGCTAAATTGACACAAAGTTGGTTTGAATGGATAAAATACAATGCAAATTTATTAGACATGCCCATATATGATCAGTGGAACACTGGCCAGAAAGTTGATATGAAACACTTTTGAAAGAGACCCTTATTGTAGGAGATCAACTCTAAATTATTATATGATTTGAAAAGCAACAATGGAAGTGGATTATTAGACGAAGAATTATTTCATCGACTTCAGACGTAAAAAGAGCTAGTTGAAACATCTCACAAGAGTACCCCTAGTGTACCCTCTTGTTCTTTGGTGGTTATACTTTTGTTTGATAAATAGTGTCAGTTCTTTCTCTCATAGTACCTCCCCCTCTCCTTATGTATCCTCCATCCATGTTCATTGAGGGTGGGGGTTCTTAACTAATTATGGAATAGAATATCAACCTTTATGTAAATATAGAACAAACATTAACACTAGTTTTTATGGTGGTATGTCTTATAGACTTACGAAAGCAATACTTGTAACAAAAATGATAGTATGCCTTGTACTTAGGGTGATGAACCCTAAGAAGTTTCAATAGAATATTTCTACATGACATTTTGATACCTAGAGATGGCCATGGTGATATGAATAGTTTCAACTAACCATGTTATTACTCCAAATTATTGTGGGAAACTCTACTTCAAATGTTCCAACTATAAATATGTATAATCATATTATCCATCTTGAAGATGTTTTAGATGACCTTGAAGTCAAATGATCACATATCTGCATGCATATTTGGATTCAATTCCTTGTATTAAAATCTTAGGATTCATAAAGTGATTTTGGATCATATTGTACAACTACGCTAGTTCAATAGGATACTATAGTTTATTACCAACTATATGCTTTTCGTTCCCTTAACCCTACATGATACTATCTAGTTGGAGTTCTTAGAACCAACTTTCCTTTATTTTAGGGACTTGGCTTCAGATAATGACGATTGCAACTTGAATCATGTCTATTGGGGATGTTGGTATGCATGCCTAGAGAGACAACCATATGATGATTGTAATGGAATATCTTGTAAACAATTTGATTAATAAAAAGGTAAATATTTGTAAATATGTTTGTTAAATTATGAGATAATGATATAACATGATATATGTCTAAAGATTGATGTTACTTGATGCCATATGTCTTCAGGTTGAGGACATGAACAGTGATATCGTATGTATGACAAGAGTACTTGCATTCTTGTTATGTCCCTAGTCGGATTTTATTGTTGAAGCTAATAGAGAGAAATAACACATAAGACTAAAATGTGTGTTGGTTGATGACAAAATCTCATCAGTCATGACATATGATATCAAAAATAGCACATAGGTACTTGTTAGAGAACAATGTATCAAATAGACCCACCTCGAGAGTGATGCAGGGAAACCACTGAATGGTAGTCAGAAGCAACTCTCATAGT
The DNA here is from genome assembly GCA_963693085.1 of Alisma plantago-aquatica. Lineage (NCBI taxonomy): Eukaryota > Viridiplantae > Streptophyta > Magnoliopsida > Alismatales > Alismataceae > Alisma > Alisma plantago-aquatica. The sequence continues at coordinate 465,960,918 of OY856414.1, forward strand.
GATGGTGATGATTTTGGTTCTTAGATATAAAGTCACTACAATCATCACATGTCGTTCAATGTATTTGACACCATCCAATGTGACCTTGAATAAGGGTTGCCATAAAGGTGATGCTCATATATATTGTGACACATGTGCAATGGCTGTGAGTGATTGAGATGGAATTTGTCCCTCCTACTAGAGTTCATATCTTAGCCACTTGATAAGCGAGACTGAGAAATATATGGCCATACTCATGTGAATCAATATATGCTATGTGAGCTCACATGCATATCAGACAATCTGCTCTAGTTCTAGGAATATGAATTTAATGTTGAAGAGGATAACGATTCCATGCCTCAAGTTCAAACTAGATATTAGAGACAAATGAACTATACAGTCACTATAACACTAATTACATATTGTAGGTTGAGGTTGTTCTCCAACTTTCCGATTACTTGGATAGCAATAATGTGTTTCTATATACCACTCATTGCTTGTGATGTCATATATTGGTTATTGACATTCAATGCTAACATAACTTGGGACCTATAGGATCACACACATATGATTTACATGGAATAGGAGTTTAATCATGAATGTGATTTAAACTTGATTGCTAAAGTGTTAGGTATTCAATTCAAACAAGATTGGCTGTTAGAACTCTGAAACAACCGGTTCAGGAAGTGAACCGATCGGTTAAGATGTATGAACTGACTGGTTCAGGTTGTGAATTGACCAGTTGAATGATCAATACGATTGGAACAAGGATTAATCTTGATGTCATGTTGTTCATTAATAATCATATTTAAAGCCAATATGATTGTGAATACGAAACATAATGAACCGATCAATTCAAATATTGAATCGATCATCTCACACATGAACTGACCAGATCGTGGTTTGCAGGTTCCAAAAAATTCATGAAAATATATCTCTTTGACTCTGAGATGATCTAGAAACCCTGACCCTGGACATCCTATATAAAGTTGGGGGGCAGTCAAGATTTTTAGAAGATACAACAACAAGATCTGACAATAGTCATCTTCTCATGATTATGGTAACATGAGAACCCGAGCAAACCTTACCCGTAAAAGGGAGAGAAAATAAGGGAGTGCAAGTCAACACTAGCACGTTGACGTTAGAAGGGCCGACTCCTTCCTATCCATTCTAAAATAACGATAGGAGTTCCTAGTGGTCTGCATGGACTATGTAGAGGTGAGGAGGTCTTTTCTACCCACTAGGAGGACACCGTCAACTGTCGTATGTAGTGCTACACCAGGAGGCCACTTCCAACAGCTATCTAGGTGCTTCTTGTGAAAGAAGCGCACTATTGCAATGATAGTCCTTGGAGTTGCTATAGAATCACATATATGCCTTGCAACCTTCCTTCTCAATCTATAATTGTTGACTCGATCCACTAGTCAATGAGAATATGGTAAGAAATATTTTGTTTCCACTACCATCTCTGTATCCATATTTCCATATATTGGTATCAGAGCCACATCAATTTACTTTGTTTTGAGATTTAATCCATATGATCAAATTTTTATTTTACCATTTGTTTAATACTACAATGCAAATATTTAAATGATTAATGTGCATATCTGATTAAATACCACATACAATTCCTATATATATATATATTTATGATATACATATATATGTATGCTATATATATATGTCTTCCCAAAAGTGTTTCGATGGTGGATGTTAGCACGGTTATCACCAATACCACCCCCCCTAAATCTTTGTGCATGATTTAATGATTTTTTCCTATTTTATAACTCGATTTACATACCAGGTCTCTCTCTCTCTCTCTCTCTTCTTATGTAAAAGTATTAATACTTTCCTTCCTAAGCTTGCCTCGAATGTAAGTCAATGTTTTCCTATTACAATGAAATATGTTAAATAGGAATATAATAGGATAGTTATATATCCTGTTATGGTAAAAAGAAGGTGTTCTACACCAGTCGAACCGACAAATTGAGAAGTCAGACCGGTCGACTGGTGGAACCAAGGAGAGACCAGTCAACCGCTCTAAGAAACGAACCAACTAGGATGCCAACCGATCGGTTCAATGAGTTGATTCGATCACCTTGGTCTGGTTCCAGCACATATCTTGTTCAACAACAAGTTTCTACATGTGATGTGGACCTTAATCATCACTGATATTAGTATGGCCATAATCATCACTCGTATTTTAATTGCATTTTTTGTTTGTAGATATAGTATGTATATGATACATATTAAGTATTTAATGATTGGATATGTTTATGTCTATATATATATATATATATATATATATATATATATATATATATATATATATATAGTCAGGCTAGAATACAATCGAGTGTATTCAGAGCAGAATACACTCAAGTAGTTTTTCATGATGCAATATTTTTTCAAAAACCTAATCTGTTGATCTTCTTAAACATCTTGTGAATAGATCATACACAAAATTTGAGCACATTTGGACATTTATAGGTCATGTTATAAAGACCGCAAAAATTATGCATTTCAAATTAGTTTCGCGTGTCGATTTTGTTGCCCTTGGATGAGTGACTTACACTCATCCAAATGGGTTCAAAATTTGTATGTAGCCTAGTTATAGTATGAGAGTGAAGATCAATGGTTTACATTTTGCAAAAAATGGTCTTGATATTCAAATACACTGGAGTGTATTTGTGCGATATGTACACTCGAGTGTATTCTGGCCTGACTCTCTCTATCTCTCTCTCTCTCTCTCTCTCTCTCTATATATATATATATATATATATATATAGAGAGAGAGAGAGAGAGAGAGAGAGAAAGAGAGAGAGAGAGTTAGGCTAGAATACACTCGAGGGTATTTGGAGCAGAATACACTCAAGTAATTTTTCATGATGCAATATTTTTTTCAAAAATCTAATCCGTTGATCTTCTTAAACATGTTGTGAATAGCTCATACGCAAAATTTGAGCACATTTAGACATTTATATGTCATGTTATAAAGACTGTATAAATTATGCACTTCAAATTAGTTTCGCACGTCGATTTTGTTGCCCTTGGATGAATGACTTACACTCATCTAAATGGACTCAAAGTTTGTTTGTAGCCTAGTTATAGTATGACAGTGAAGATCAATGGTTTACATTTTGCAAAAAATAGTCTTGATATGTAAACACACTTGAGTGTATTCGTGCGATCTGTACACTCGTGTGTATTCTAGCCTGACTATCTATCTCTCTCTCTCTCTCTCTCTCTATATATATATATATATATATATATATACCTCACTCCAATATTAGATCTTAGATGCTTTTCATAAGCAACACACATGAAAAATCTTGATCAACTAAGTGTGGATACGCCAAGCGTGGTGCGCTGTCTATCATGTGGAAATATAGTAGTTATGTGGGCCTACCAAGTAGGGTACATTACTATCATGTTGGATTTTAGGTTAAATAAAACTAGGCGACCTTAATGAGATTAAGTGCCTAGAAGCATACAAATGAATGTGACAAAGAGTTGTGCACCCCATCTATCCAAGAATTGCATTAGATGAAATTAGCAAACATTGCCTACCTTAATAATTTGTTATGGACGCTAACGTTGGTCAGGAAATAACTTAATTATTTTGGGTGTTGGCTTACTAAAAGGTTGTACGCTACAATCTTATGAATTTATATGTGATGGCTATCAATTTGAATAAAATAGTGGGAGAGATAATTAATTAAAGGCTAATTAATATTGTATTTTTTTTCTTCTAATCAAATCAAATCAAAAGGTTTTGACAAACTAAATTTTTTTCTTATAGAATTAAATGTAACCAATAAGACATTTTTCTTCTGATTAGTCCTTGCGAAGGACAAGTTGAATGGGAATAATTTCCATGACTAGTTTAGGACGTTGAGAATCATTCTCATACAAGAGTGCAAGCTCTATGTCACGGAGACGTCAGAGCCAGATGAACATGCTCCCATTACGCCTAAGGCTGACAGGGATGCTTACAAGAAATACTCTGAAGATTCCATAGATGTCAAGTGCCTGAGGCTGTGCTCAATGAACTATGAGTTGCATAGACATCACGAGAACACAAAAATTATTGAGATGGTAACACATCTTAAGAACATGTATCAAGATAAGACAAGATAAGAGAGATATGATGCCTCAAAGGAACTGTTCAAGTGCAACATGGTAGAAGGAGATCTAGTAGCTCCCCATGTGCTCAAGCTTATTGGGTATGTGGAGAACCTTGCTAGACTAGAATTTCCCTTGGGTCAAGAGTTGTCCATAGATGTGATTTTATAGTCACTGTCACAATCATACAACCAGTTTGTCATGAACTACAACATGAATGCTTTTGACAAGTTGTTGTCATAATTACTTAACATGTTGAGAACAACTGAAGTGCATATGAAGAAAGACAAGCTCAAGTTTGTGATGATGATCAACAGAGGCAAAGGGAAGTCAAATGGCAAAGGCAAAGCTAAGAAGACTTCTAAAGCTAGCCAAAAACCCAAGTCTTCTACACCTAAAGCAAGGGGAGGGGTGATCGAGGGAGACAATTGTCACCATTGCCACCAACCTGAACACTGGAAGAGGAATTGTCCTCTCTACCTAGAGGAACTAAGGAAGAAGAAGGAGGGGATAGATATCTCCACTTTAGGTAGATATTTATTGAGATAAATATATCTACTTCTTCATCTTAGATACTAGATACCGAATGTGGATCTCACATATATGTAGGATCTGCAAAGAAGTAAGCCTTTAAGAAAGGGTGAGGTCAAACTACACATTCTAAATGGAGAAAGAGTTGCTTCAATTGTAGTTAGAACCTATAATTTGTCTCGGCTCATGGGGCTTGTAATAGAGTTAAATAACTTCTATTTAGAAATATTATTTCCATATCTTGTATGGACAATAATGGATTTGAATTTCATATAAAGAATGATAAATGTTCTATTTTAAAAGATGAGATATTTTATGGTAGTACCCCAATGTCTTATGATATTTATTTTCTGGATCTACAGACAGATGTTTATAATGTAAATTCCAAAAGATTAAAACTTGATAACCCAAATGAAATATACCTTTGGCATTGTCATCTAGGGAAAATTAGTGAGGAACACATTTCTAGACCCCATAAAGATGGATGTCTAGACTCTTTTGATTTTAGATCAATAGAGACATGTGAGTGTTGTTCGTCGGGCAAGATGATGAAGACTCCCTTCACTAGTAACCACGAGATGGCTAGTGATCTATTAGGACTCATGCATACTGATGTGTGTGACCCTTTTAGAACAAATGCTAGAGGTGGTTATCAATATTTTATTACTTTTTTGATGACTTCAACATGTATGGTTATATTTAGTTATGAAACATAAGTAAAAAACTCTTGAAAAGTTCAAGGATTTCATTAATGAAGTACAAAACCAACATGAAAAAAGTATTAAAGCATTTCATTCTGATCAAGGTGGACTTAAGCTAAGAGTTTGAGGGCCTTCTGCGAGACTGTTGTATCATATCACAATGGACTCCTGATGCATGTCATTTGTGCACCAATCACTAGGAAAAGTCATAGAGTTTAACCTTCTAACTAGGTTATTAACTTGATGCAAGCACCAAATCAACTTTAGTATAGTAATATATCAATTTAAGGGACGACTAAAAGAAAATGGTTGCAATCTGACACGACTTTACCGTTCATATAATGCAAGTGTACGCGTCAATGTAATATAGGCCTTGTGGGGCCCGAGTCGAACACAGGGAAATGTAATTATCGATAGACTACTACTAACTACTCACGATCAGCTAAACTGATTATAAAAGTTTGGAAGTTGTTTTGAAAAAGAAAAAAAAACAAAAAAACAAAGTAATTGATTAAATGGTTGGTTTAATCAATTCAAAAGAAATCTCTAGGATTGTGGTTTCACCGCAGGTTCTCGTTGTACTAATTCCTTCAAAATTATCACAACTCTCCCTTTCCGGATAGTGGCATGTAGCCAGAATTGCTCTCTTCCGTGATACAATTCACTACCTTAATCTAGTTCAGTTCCATGCCAGTAGTAACCTATGCCCTAGACTAGGTGCATGAAAAACATGTCTCTGGGTTCCCACCATTAACCGTACATCGCCTTTTCCAAAGGATTTATTAGTTAATGTGATTACCGCCTCTTTTCAACCATTAATTCTTCGTCAAAAGCAATTAAAGGTATTAGATTACCATTATGGTGATCAAGCACAATGATAGCAATGGAGAAAACGATATCATACCACAGATTTGAGGGTCAAGTTATGATAAACTATGTAAAAAGAGTCATACAACGATTGCCCGGGCTACTCCCGATCCTAGAGACAAAGGGGATTATCACCGCATGTTCATCTCAATGCAAAACACCATAAAGGAAGGAGAAAACATGGATGGAGATGGAGTAACCCCTGAACAGAGAAGAATCATGTGATCCTCGACGCGGGATGAGCTTTCTACAGCCTTTCGACGGTGGAAAACTCTGTCTGCATCTCTGGAATCTCACAGGGCATAGCTATCGACTCCGTTCTTCTTTCTCTCCTCCTTCGGGACTTGTGCAATGGAATAGAACGTGAATGATGGATTTGGGCCGTCTTTTCCTAGGTATAGGTACCACTTACGGCCGCCAAAAGAAGCAGTCGTCCGATTGAAGTCATGCTGGATAAAACTCTGATCCGATGGCATTGATACCATCAACGGGGTGTCGATGGTATCAACACCTTAAGGTACCGATGCTTTCTTCAATTTCTGGAAGCCGCCTGAAGCCTTCTCGATACCATCGACCGCTCCCGTTGATGGTATTGATGAGACGATATTTGGCTCGTTGTTGGACTTTCGAGACCATCGACAAAGTGTCGATGGTATCGAACTATCTGCTTCCTCTCTGGCTCTGCTACTATTGATCTGTCGATGCTATCGACAGACCGTTGATGGTATGAACAGGTCCAAAATTGTGAATTGCCTGAAAATGAGAGAAAAACACAAATCAAATCTGAGAAATATGATAATTTATGCAAAACAATGTAAAACAAGACGAATTTGATGCATGTAAGGATAATAGTCTAAATGAATTGAATCATGCGATATTAACTACAAATATGAACAATAAGCGCATAAAACGAGTGTAAAACTAGCTTATAAAAATGACTCAAAACCCCTACATCAAACTCCCCCAAGCTTGAACTTTGCTCGTCCTCGAGCAACAAAACTATAGAATAAAATTGTGACGGTCAACTAAAGAACATAATCACATAAAAGACATCACAGTATGATGCCATCCTGCAAGGCACATACCGACTCTCACTAACCACAGAATAACTACCCTAAAGGTGACAATGATCATCCATGAGATATGTCCACCCCGTAATCAGTGAACACAATCAAATAAAGTAGATAATATAATAAATTCCTCCAGATCATGCATGGTGCATCTTGTGATCTCCTATCTACGTTTCTCAAATCCTAACTACCATCTACAATTGAAGAAAATCTCCTGATATACAAGAATGAGGAGATAATCATGGGTGGCCTACCATTTTGAGCAATGGGTGGATGGAATGGGCGGCTGTGAAAGAATAGAAAACACAAAACAATTTAACATGCAAAAACAACAAAAATGACCTAAATGATGCATATGCATATGAAAATGACCTAATGCCTACATTTTAGGTGGAATGATGCATTCTCTACTATTTCGTCTCAATGTGAGATATAATGTCTACAAAACAACATCATGTGCTCCATCTTCCTATTATGTAGGTGAAACAAGTTCCTTCCTCCCTCTGATCTCTACTTATTTTTTTAATTCTTTTTCAAACCCCAATTTTCTCAATTGACTACGGAAATATTTACAAAACATAATAAATTTTTTTGGGCTTATTTTCACATAACATCTACAATTGATGCATTACAATCTACTTTTCAGAGAGTATAGAACAAGTTACCGCTTTTCTTATTTTTCAGAAGAAATCAGGCACATAATGTCCTATATGCTAAAAAATATGTAAAGTGCAACTTCATGAAAGTAATTATGCAAATACAATGGCATGCACTCTAGAATGTGTGCTTGCATAGCCGATCTACAAAATGTTTTATTTTTCATTTTTTTTTCTTTATGCAAAATCTAGATACAATGCAATCCTATCTAAATGACATGCAATCAAGAGATGAAAAACTATAGTGTGCTCCCAGTTCTTATGGTGGAGTGTAAATGAAGTAAGGTGGATAGATCACAAGACTAAATGACAGAACCACTGGAAAAGATTATATGTCTCTCCTTATTGACATGTGCACAGGGTAACTAATAGGTTTCTCTTTCTCACTTCAAATTAAAGTCCCGCTACCGTTTGGTCAGTTAAATCTCAACATCTATGTCCGTCCTCATTTCTTGAACCATAAGGATATACAGTTATGATCATATGTTTTAAAGTTGACCTACCCAATTATTTTCATAAGTTATGTGCTCAATTTCAAACAATTCACACATCATCCCCATATGAAAAACATTGAGATGACACACTTACATTAGACACCCACATATTACACTACATAGAAAGTGGGTCCTAGAAATTTGTAAATAAAACAAATTACAAAACTAGAAGAAAAATTGCAAAAAGCTAAGAAAAATGCTCAAATAGAAGAAAATAAAATAAAACTAAGATAGAAACTGTTCCATCTCCCCCCCCAAGAAGCTTGAATTCGACTATGGCCTCATAGTCAAGAACAAACTCAGAAGGTGAAACAGTGATACCCTACTACTGCTGAGGTGGTGGGTGCGGCGGGTACTGGTGGGTATGGGGGTTCCACTCTGGATACTGCCCATGAAAGTTGGGATCATAGGGTGGCATGGGCGGTGGCTGTGGATATCCCCCAAAGTAGTCTCTGCTCTAGTAATGATCATAGAACGGCTGTTGCTACTGCTCTATCCTGCCCAACCTATCGTAGACCTACTTCTTATTGGCGAAGAGCTAGCGCTCGTTCTCAAAGACCGCCTGCTGATTTTCATAGAGCCTATTCTGCGTATCCTGGATCCCTGCAATAGCTATCTGATGTGACTGCAACATTGTCTGCTGGGACTGCTGGATTGATTGGAGCATGGTATACATCCCCTGTAGGGGTCATCTCTGTCATGGGAGGGATGTGGTGGCTGTGGATGGGAAGAAGAGGATGCTCCATAGTTTTGTGGATGCTTTCTCAGAGAAACTCACCGTCGGAGAGGAATAGTGGCTTCCTCCTCCCTTCTTCACCATCGTCGCCCTTTGGAGCCTCCGCCTCTTGAGTTGCTTCTTCCTCCTCATTATCAACATCAATGATCGGCCACCTGTAGCTTTGGCCTGGTCTGATGTTGAAGGCAGGGTCTGGCAAATGCGCCCTTTGAAACACACCTCACACATGACATGTGGCATAGGCGATGCCATGTCAGACTTCAAGGAGGTTGGAGTTGACAAAATGAGAGAGGTTGAGCGTGTTTTGACTCTCTATCTTGTCGATCCCAGAAATATCAAGCCCCAAGTGCGTGGCAAGATGAGTAAAAAGGCCCCTAAAGTAAATTGGAGCCCGACGAGAAACATTCTTCTTTACCTCCATCATGCGCATGAGAAGGAAGGCTCCAAAATTGATCAGTGTCCTCTCTAGAAGACAATGGAGGAAGAAGAGACCCGTCTCTTGGAACTTGCTCTGAGACAACTTGGACCTTACAAAGAATGACTTGGAAAATATCTGATGAAGAGTCCGAACAAAAGGATGCCCAAAATCAGCTAGAGTAGTGTGGTGCCAACTGATAGAATACCCCTCGGGTATGTGACCATCTTGGCATACATCACTTCATAATCAACATTCTATGGTGGCTGACGCAGAACACCATGGCACCACCCATATATCCTATTGAACTCATGGAGGGTAAGATTATAGTCCCTATTGTAGAGGCGGAAAGACACACACCCCTCCTTCCATGCCATCCACACCGGCAGTAAGTCATTGGGAATTACACATATATCGAGTGATGCCAGGAACTCGATTACAATTTCCTTGTAGGTAGGTCATCCAATGAAGAATGGATGCCTGTCCTCATGGTCATGGTAGAGCATGGGGGACTCTCTCCGTTGTCCCTAAAGAACATAGGTGAGGTTGTCCTCAAAACCCAAATCCTTGATAAGCTCGCAGTCACCATACTGGGTTGGCTCAATCGGCCGCTTCCATAACTATTCATAAACCTTCTTTATCTCTGCCGATGGGTGGACTAGCCTCAACCGAGAGACTAATCCTTACTGTGGGGTGGGTAGTGCAGGTGGTGCAGCCCGATATGATGACACTCCTGATCTCACCGCTGTAGACATGTCGATACCATCGACCTGTGTGTTGATGGTATTGAAATCACTGAGACAATTCCTCTGAAAATCTCCAGAAAACTCGCTACCATCAACAGTGAGTCGATACAATCGACGCCCGATCCTTTTTTTGCCTGTTCCAATTTCAATACCATCGACGAGGCCGTCGATGGTATAGACGGAATGAAATTTCAGTAGAATTGTCCGTTGTTCCAAATTCGATAGCATCAACCCAGATGTCGATGGTATCAACCGTTCCCCATCCTGCACACTCAACAAACACATTAGGATATCATTTTTAGAGACTAAGTGCTAAATTAATGAAAACTACCTAGGAATGCAAAAAAATTAAAGAAACAAACATGTATACTACCAAGGTTGGGTTGCCTCCCAACAAGCGCCTCATTTAACGTCTTGGGCTAGACGATACATATACCTTAACTTGGGTTGTCAAAGGATGTCTGTGATAATTCATTTGACAATTTGAATTCAACTCTATCATTACCAATCCCCAACGTCAGGTAGCCTTACCCAATGACAGTGATTGCATTAGCCGTGGCTTGGAACGACCTTCCCAATAACATCTCACATCCTTCTAACTCATGCATGTCCATTACCACAAAGTCAACAGGGAAGATGAATTTTTTGACTTTGACTAGCACATCTCGCATATACCTTGTGGCTTAACAATGGATCCATCCACCAACTCGATTGTCATGGAAGTTTGTGTTGGCTTCTTCAATCCTAGCTTTTGAAAAGTGGCATGTGGCATAAGATTAATGCCTGCTCCCGAGTCACACTGTGCCTTTGGAAACTGTCGACTACCTATAGAACATGGAATGTAGAAACATCCTAGATCTTTCCTCTTATTTGGAAGCTGTCCTTTAATTATAGAACTCACTGTTTCATCAACACATATAACATCTGTATCTTTGATCTGTCGTTTCTTGTTGATAATGTCTTTCATGAATCTTCCATATGAAGGAATTTGCTCTATAGCCTCCACCAACGGAATGTTGATGTGGAGCTTTCAGAAGATCTCAAGAAATTTCTTGAAATGCCTTTGCTCTTTCCTGGGCTTCAGACTATCTGGGAATGGCACGCTTGGATCCTTAATGTGCATGTGCGGTGGAATATATGTAACTTTAGGGATCTCCTCCCCTAAGCTTTCTTTAACGCCACCTTCTAGGATAGGACTCAGTACATCATCTGTGGATGGCATGACTTGTAGCTTCTTCTCTGTATTGCTAGTGGATGCTCCACTATGAAGTATAGCTTTCACCTGCTCTTTCGGCATAGGAGTCTCCTCAACAGTCTGAGATGTGTGCACGACAGTGGTGGAATCTTGGAGTGATTTGAATGGCATCCTACATCCTCCTGGCAATCCATACAAACTGCGAGGGTATGGAACTTTGGGTTTATCCTTCAAGTCTATATGCATGGTACCTTGCTCATTTACCTCCTCAACAGGAAGCTCTAATGCTTTGCAAACTAAAATATATTTAACATGTTGATATGGCTTAGCGGGATCTGCATTCCCAACTAGTTTTTGTTGAATGATTTGCTTCATCGCAGCTACCTCAGTTGAGATTTGGGTCATGGTTGTCTCTAGAGTCCTCAATTGTGCACCATGACTCTGTAGGGTCAACCTGAACTGATTCATAAATTCTCCTTTTGACTTAATTTGCTTACTGAATGTCCTCATCAACTCTTGATTTTGCTTTATTACTTGGTTGAGCAACTCATTGCTCTTGTCCTCCGCACTAGGCTGTGTTTTTTGATCCAGATCCTGCCAAAAGTTGTTTGGATCCTTCCAAGAAAATTTCTTGTCCTTCCTCCACGAATAATCATTGTTCCTGTAGCCCTGTTGTTGGTGCATAAATTTGACCCAGTGCCTCATCATAAAATCCTTCATCCTCTTTTGCTAGCAATCTCTTTGCTATCAGGTCCATCTTCTCATTTAGCTCTTTAATTGCCTTTGATTCCCCTGCAACTATATTTTGTTCCGGTGCATCTCTATTACCCCACGACTGCTTCTTGGCCATGTTCTTCAAGATATCCCAACACCTTGTACCTGTGTTGTTCAAGAAGAAGCCTGAGCCCACTGAATCTAAGTTGCTTTTGTCAATGCTCATTGAGAGCAAATTAGAAAATTTTAACTTTCTTGTCCTTGTCCATCCCATGATGTGGGCACTTCCTTAGCATAATTTGAAAGTGCTCCCATGTCTCTGAATAAGTCTCACCGGCCTTTTGACAGAAATTATGGATCTTTCTCATGAGGTCATTCGTCTTCTCGGGCGGGAAGAATCTCTCAAAGAAGACCTCTACCATCTCGTCCCAGGTCTCGACGCGCTCATCATCAAGATTGTACAGCCATTCACGTGCATTTCCCGCTAAAGAACTGGGAAAAATCTTTAAGTAGAGTGCTTCTTGTGGAAACCTATCAATCTTTATCATATCACAGTTTTTCACAAATGTGCTGATGTGGGCCACTGGATCTTCATTGTTCAGCCCATGAAATGCATTATACTTGACCGGTTTATCTGTTCCGGATCAATTTTGTATGTAGGAATGTTGATCGCCTACTTTTTGATCGACCCCTTAGACACAGATGAGGAAGAAGCATTGATCTTCTCCCATATTGTCTGTTCCTCAACCATTACTTCAGGTTTAGAATATGTGTCTAAGTCTTCAGGTTGATTGTGGATATGCTCCTCCTCGTCACCCGATCCCGAAGGCATAATCTCAGGTGTCGACTGTGCGTAGTCCGTACTACGCGTCTTCACCATGCACTAGTACCTGAAATGTGAAAAATTGATTAAGTATAATGCTAGATGAATAAAGAATGTGAAAGATAGACAATTTACTCTCAATTATTAAAATTATTAAAAGTGGCCTAGAGTGGCCGCTTGTAGCACTCGTAGTGCCAAAAATTACCGTTTCCCCAGAAACTGTGCCAAAAACTTGACATGACTTTACCGTGCGTATAACGCAAGTGTACACGTCAATGTAATATAGGCCTTGTGAGGCCCGAGTCGAACACAAGGAAACGTAATTATCGATAGACTACTACTAACTACTCGCGATCAGCTAAATCGATTATAAAAGTTTGGAAGTTGTTTTGAAAAAGAAAAATAAAAACAAAAGAAAACAAAGCAATAGATTAAATGGTTGGTTTAATCAATTCAAAAGAAATATCTAAGATTGCAGTTTCACCGCGGGTTCTTGTTGTACTAATTCCTTCACAATTATCACAACTCATCTCCCTTTCCAGATAGTGACCTGCAGCTAGAATTGCTCGCTTCCGCGCAATAATTCACTACCTTAATCTAGGCCGGTTCCACACCAGTAGTAACCTATGTCCTAGATTAGGTGCATGAAAAACATGTCTCTGGGTTCCCACCATTAACCGTACATCGCTTTTTCCAAAGGATTTATTAGTTAATGTGATTACCGCCTCTTTTCAACCATTAATTCTTCATCAAAAGCAATTAAATGTATTATATTACCATTATGGTGATCAAGAACAATGATAGCAATGGAGAAAACGATATCATACCACAGATTTGAGGGACAAATTATGATAAACTATGTAAGAAGAGTCATACAATGATTGCCCGGGCTACTCCTGGTCCTAGAGACAAAGGGGATTAGCCCCGCATATTCATCTCAATGCAAAACACCATAAAGGAAGGAGAAAACATGGATGGAGATGGAGTAACCCCTGAACGGAGAAGAACCGGGTGATCCTCGACGCGGGATGAGCGTTCTGCAGCCTTCCGGCGGTGGAAAACTCTGTCTGCGTCTCTAGAATCTCACGGGGCATAGCTCTCGGCTCTGTTCTTCACTCTCTCCTCCTTCGAGACTTTTGTAATGGAATAGAACGTGAATGACGACTTTGGGCCGTCTTTTCCTAGGTATAGGTACCACTTACGGCCGCCAAAAGAACGCAACCGTCTGATTGAAGTCGTGCTGGAAAAAATTCTGATCTGACGGTGTTGATACCATCGATGGGGTGTTGATGGTATTGACACCTTAAGGTACCGATGCTTTCTTCAATTTCTGGAAGACGCCTGAAGCCTTCTCGATACCATTGACCGCTCCCATTAATGGTATCGACGGGACAATATTTGGCTCACTGTTGGACTTTCAAGACCATCAACAAAGTGTTGATGGTATCGAACTATCTGCTTCCTCTCTGACTCTACTACTGTTGCTCTGGCGATGCTATCGACGGGTCCAAAATTGTTAATTGCCTGAAAATGAGAGAAAAACATAAATCAAATCCGAGAAATATGATAATTTATGCAAAACAATGTAAAACAAGATGAATTTGATGCATGTAAAGATAATAGGCTAAAGAAATTGAATCATGAAATATTAACCACAAATATGACCAATAAGCGTATAAAACGAATGTAAAACTACCCTGTAAAAGCGACTCAAAACCCTTGCATCACAATCCGAAATCAAAAGCTAAAAATGAGAAGGAAAAATCTAGGTTGTTGATGTTTAATTTATTCTAAGAACAAAAGCATAGAAATAAAATAATCAAGATCAAAAGATAAAAGGACTGGGGGTCCAGGGGATCACCACCATTAGCCATGTTTTTACTCAACGAATCAACTCCTAAATCTCAATAATCAAATCAAGACCATGTGGATTGTGTCCTTACGAAGTAAAATTACTCAAGGGCCAGACTTCCCACAAACCTATTGATCCCGAAATTTGTGGATCCTCATCCAATTGTTCAACACATAATTGTCTGAGATCTCATCAAGATATATGTGATTCTTATCCGATGTACAAACCCATGGATCAGGTGATCTCTTCACCATGGGCTATAAAATCAAATAGGTAGAATAGATCATGATCTAAATTAGGTGATCACATCAAAAGATCATGTGTTCATTCTTATAAGGGCCTGAGAATCGACACCCCCAAAAGAATATGATCATTCTATCAAAAATACAAGTACAAAATCAAAAGAAAAAAAGATAAAAATTGCAATTAAGAGATTATGGGTTCATTCTTGTGGAGATGCACGATCATATTACCAACACAAATATATCAATTCATCTAATGATCAAAGCAGAAATAGAAGGAAATCATTCTTTTATTGAAACAAGGAGTCAATTACATCAAATAATAATAGGCAATGGGGCTAGCCCCCAAGCCCCATAAAGGAATACTCAGACATAATGTAAAGAATAGAAGAAAAAACTAGATAACAAGGGATGCCCTTTTGATTTGGAGTCCCCCCTCATTTTATAGGGAGAAAGGAGGGGTAGAAACCCTAAGTATAAGAAGATTTCTAGCTAGCGACTGCTGAAATGGGCTATTCTCGAATGGTGAATTGATAGGTTCAATATATGAGTCGTTCAGTTCAGAATTGTGTGGGTACGAGTCAATGGAAGTGGTCAAAACCCTAAAGGGAGGGGTGGCGGCGCCATTTGACCAATTCATAGTCATTAAGGAATTGTGTCGGCTATTTTGAACTTGAAATACTTGCTTTGAGTTTCTCATTCATTCGGTTCACTGAATGAACCACTCAGTTCAAAAATTGACTTAGAAGATTGAGTTGGTGGATTGGCACTATAAAATAGCTGATTAGGGTTCTAGAGTGGGGTTCCCTGAGCCAATGTATCAATTGGGTCACTAGTTGAGTCACTCAGTTCAAGTCTTGGGAAGATGATTCTTTTGAGTCGATCATTTGGGAAGATGAAACGATCGTTTGGGAGGCTAGAATTGGAATATGAAGCCTCTGATTCTTGGGTCTTTGAAGTAATGTAAATATTTTCTTATAAAACCCATGTAAATCAAATAAAGACTCCAATATAATCAAGAAGAGCTAAACTAAGACAATTTATGCTAATACTATTCAATAACAAACTATTTATTATCAATTCACGATTGAAAATGTACAAATAAAGGTGATGAGTTTGAACTTATCAACTCCACCCAGAACACCACAACATAATGACGTTTTAGAAAGAAGGAATCACACATTTCTAGATATGGTGTGATCATGGATGAGTTTTAGTAATCTTCCTACTTCCTTATGGGGTTATTCTCTAGAAACCACAACATTTACACTAAACCATGTACCATCTAAATTGGTTCAAAAGACACCATATGAGATATGGTATGGGAAGTGTCCCAATATGTCTTTTATGAAGATTTAGGGATGTGAAGCTTATGTGAGAAAGTAATTTCTCAAAAAGCTTGGACCCGAATCAGGTAAATGTTATTTGGTTAGATTTCCTAGGGAAACCAAAGGATACTACTTTTATACTCCATCTGACAACAAAGTGTTTGTTTCTGGGGATGCTGTATTCCTAGAAAAGGAATTCATTTCTAAAGGAATCAGTGGGAGGAAAGTAGATAATAAACCGAGACCAACAAGAAAACATTAAACCTATAGAGGTACAAGAGGAACATAGAGAGTCATAAACTGTTGTAGAATCTCAAATTCCACATGTAACATAGGAACCTTGTTGATCTTGTAGGATACACCTTGACCCAAAATAATTTGATTATGTTGTGACTCAAGAAGGCAATGGGTTGGTCATTAATGTTGTGCCAGCAACCTACCTAGAAGATGTAAAGGGTCCAAAGTTTGAGAAGTGGCTTGAGGCCATGGAATCTGAGATAGAATTCATGTACACCAACAAGGTATGGATCTTGGTGGATCCACCTGAAGGGGTAAAACCCATAGGGTGCAAGTACAAATCTATAAAGTTTTATTGGTTACAAAGGGTTTCGGACAAGTTTAAGGTGTTGACTATGATGAAACCTTTTTTTCCAATTGCCATGGTTAAGTTCATCGAGATCATGCTTGACATTGCAACTTATTATAACTATGATATTTGGAAGATGGATGTTAAAACCACATTCCTTAATGAGAATATGCTTGAGGATCTGTACATGAAACAACCCAAAGGTTTTATAAATATAGAGGATACAAATAGTGTCTGGAAGATACAAAGGTCAATCTATGGGTTGAGGCAATCATCTTAGAGATGGAATATTTGATTTGATGAAATAGTAAAAGAGTTTGATTTTAGTCAAAATGAAGATGAACCTTGTGTATACAAGAAGGTTAGTGAGAGCATGATTGTATTCCTCATATTGTATGTAGATGACATACTATTGTTGGGGAATGACATCCCTACTTTACAAATGGTGAAGATCTGGATAAGAAATACATTCTCTATAGGGGACTTAGGAGAAGCATCTTATATCTTAGGAATCAAGGTCTATAGAGATAGATCTACAAGTCTTATTATCCTAAGTCAGAGCACATACATTGACAAAGTGTTGAAAAGGTTCAACATGAAGAACTCAAAGAGATGAAACCTACCCATGTCTCATGGTGTTACTATCTCTAGAGCTCAATGTCCTAGTTCTTGTAAAGAAAGGGAACACACGAGTAATATTCCATATGCATATGCTATTGGATCTATTATGTAAACAATGTTATGTAATCATCTTGATGTCTCATACACCTTGAGCATGATGAGATGATTTGTCTGATCTCAGTGAAGGCCGCTGGATTGTCATAAAGGACATCCTTAAGTACTTGAGAAGGACTAAGAATCAATTCCTTGTCTATAGTGGCGAGGAAGAGTTGGTTACACTAATGATGCTTACAAACTGACAAAGATGACTACAAATCACACTTTGGATTTATGTTTTGCCTAAATAACAAAGCTGTAAGCTGGAAGAGTTTCAAATAAGAGATAATTGCTGATTCTAGAATAGAGACCAAGTATATTGCTGCATCCAATGCAACAAACGAGGTTGTTTGGACCAAGAAGTTCATTTATGAACTTGGGGTGGTTCCAAGCATCCATGATGCAATAGAGGTATATTGTGACAATAATGGATCTATTACACAAGCTTAGGAACCCAGATCACATCAGTGTTCTAAGCACATAAAACAGTGGTATCATCTCATATGAGAGATCATGAAATGAGGACGTATGAAGATTTGCATAGTACCAACTGAAAACATTGTTGCTGACCTCTTGACAAAAGCACTTTTGTAGCAAAAGCATGAAGGTCATGTTAGATTCACTTGGGATTAAGTTCATGGGTGACTGGTTCTGATTGCAAGTGGGAGTCTGTTGGTATGTATGCCTAGAGAGCCAATCATATAATGATTGTAATGGCATATCTTGTAAACAATTTGATTAATAATAATGACAATCTTTGTCTATATGTTTGTTCAATTATGAGATAATAGTATAACATGATATATGTCCAAAGAATGATGTTAATCAATGATATATGTCTTCAAGTTGAGGACCTGAACAGTGAGATCATGTGTATGATAAGAGTACCTGCATTTTTGTTATGTCCCTAATCAAATGTTATTATGGAACTTGATAGATAATAATAACACATGTGACTAGAATGTGTCTTGGTTGATGACATAATCTCATTTATCATAATATGTTATATAAAACCAAGCACATAGGTACTTGTTAGAAAATAATGAATCAGACATACCCACCTTGAGAGTGATGCATCAAAAATATTGAATGGTAGTTAGAATCAACTCTCATAGTGATGTGGTGATTGTGGTTCTTAGACCTGAATTCACTACACTCATTACATGTCGTTCAATGCATTTTGACAACATCTAATGTGACCTTGAATAAGGGTTGCCATAAAGGTGATGCTCAAATATATTGTGACACATGGAAAATGACTGTGAGTGATGTAGATGGGAATTGTCCCTCCTACTAGAGTTGATATCCCGACCAGTTGATAAGCGAGACTGAGAAATATATGACCATACTCATGTGAATCAATATATGATATGTGAGCTCACATGCATCTCACACAATATGCTCTAGTTCAAGGAACAAAGACTGAATGTTGAAGAGGATGATGATTCCATGCCTCAAGCTCAATCTGGATATTAGAGACAAAGGAAATATACGATCACTATAACACTAATCACAAATTGTAGGTTGAAGTTGTTCTCCAAATTTCCAATTACTTGGGTAGTAATGATGTGTTTCTAGATACCAATCATTGCTTGTGATGTCATAAATTAGTTATGGACATTCACTGCCAATGTAACTTTGGACCTATACAGCCACACATATATAATTTACCTTGAATAGGAGTGTACTCATGGATGTGGTTTAAATTTGATTATTCAAGTGTTAGGTATTCAACTTAAATAAGATTGGCTGTCAAAAATCTGAAACGAGCAATTCAGAAAGTGAAACGATCGGTTCTGATGTATGAACTGACTGGTTTAGATTGGGAAACTGACCAGTTGGATGATCAATATGATTGGATCAAGGATTAATGTTGGCATCATGTTGTGTATTTATCGTCATATTAAAAAACAATATGATTGCAAATAGAAAACATAGTGAATCGATCGATTCAAGTGTTGAACCGATCATCTCATGTGTGAACTGACAATTTCAATGGTGAACTGACTAGTTTGTGGTTCATAGGTTCTTAAAAATTCATAAAAATCCATCTCTTTGACTCCCAAATGATTTAGAAACTGTGACCCTGGTCATCCTATATGGGGGGGGTTCAAGGCTTTCAGAAGACACAACAATAAGCTATGACAATTGTTGTCTTCTCACAGTTGTGGTAACATAAGAACACAAGCAAGTCTTACCAGTAAATGGGAGAGACAACAAGTGAGAGAAATTCAACTCTAGTACATTGACATTTGATGAGAAAACTCCTTCTTGTCTATTCTAAAAGAACGACAGGAGTTCCCAGTAGTCTGTGCGGATTACGTAGAGGTGAGGAGGCCTTTTTCACCTATTACGAGAACGTCGTCAACCTCTGTCAATGGTGTTATACCAGGAGGCCGCCGCCGACAACCATCCATGTGTTGTTTGTGAAAGAAGCACACCGATGCAAGGATAGTCGATGGACTTGCTCTAGCACCAGGTATATGCTTTGCAACATTCCTTCAAATCTATAATTGTTGACGTGATCCACTGGCCAAGGGGAACATAGAAAGAAATTTTTTATTTCCGATGCCATCTCGGTAGCCATATTTCGCTACCGGAGATTGTACAACATACTACTCATTTTCTTCATCGCTAATGTAATCTTCATAGAAGAAATAAGTAACCAAAGCAAAAGTATTATTTTGTTGGATCTTAGAGGGCAACTGACTATCCTAAACAATAGAAGAATAAAGGAAAGAGGAGAAAGAGATATGAGCCATATTAAGGTACTTGTGACAATAGGAGAGAGGTTGACGTAGATATCTAGTCTACCTAAGATAAATGAGAAGTCGTTGAATACCTAGTGGTTGACCATACCACCACTTATGATTTAGCATCTCGACTAAATTAGTGATGGAGAGGGAGGGATGAATGTTTCCATATACTACTATACCAAGAAGAGGCTGCACTAGTTCTTGTTCTATGTAGAGGAACCACCTTGGAGATTGCTAGATCAAATGGTTAGGAACACAATCCTTTTAGAGAGTTAAACACCTCATAAATTAATTATAGAGCTATCTAGTACCTGAAATAATGAGGCTAACAACGTAGTGCTTGCATGAGAAGTAATATGATGCATGGGACTTCCTTACTAGACAAAGCCATTGACTTAGAAAGGGGTCTTATTCACGTGGGTGTTCTATTCACATGAAATAATTAAGGATTAAATGTAATTAGGTCAGCTCTAGTAGCATATTCGTGGTCAGTATGGTGACAATATGCAACCTTAGTTACACTGGTTCGTAGTTACATGATAAGAAATCAAAACAAGATTCTCAATAGTATACGATTACTATTTATAACTAGATTTACACGACACACAACAATGCGGAGCTCTTGGGAGTATAAAACACACACATATAGAGTTTGTTGGATTAGATTATGCTTTGAAATACAATAGCGAATCCTACTTTAGTCAATGAGGATGAACTTGTGAGTTGGTGCGCAAATAAATAAATTGATAGATGGAGGTATATACTAAATAGGTAGTTAGAGAGATGGACAGAAAGAAATAGAAAAGAGGCTGGACCATTTCTCTATACTTTTGACTAAATGAGGGACCATTTCTAGAAAGCAATGGACGGGAAGCGTGCTGTAAATTTGTTGGGTGAAATAAAATGGCTTGTTCTCAATCTGGAGGTCTGCACCGTCAGTACCACTAACGTTAGTCTTGGGCCCTCAGCATTCTCGAAGGGTGGACCAAATCTGCGTCTGGGCGTGATGGAGAACAGTCCAGCACGAAGGCAAACGCCAATCACTACCAACTAGCCATGGTTGGGAGTTTGCTTACTGGTATGCAACTGGAACCGCACCCCCACCACCCCCTCTCTAGGGATTTGTTCGCTTCTCTCGTCCTAGGCGAGCAAGGCCAAACAGGTGGGGGTTTTGGAAGGATTCCGATGAAGGGTATAAACTTTGCCACTTTGAGGGTTCGATGATGATGTTTCGGAGGGAGTGAGGTGGGGAGGAGCTTATAGCTTTGGGGGCTTTGCTTGCATTGCATGTGCTTTTCGAGCCATGGCTATGCTTCTTACTTTCTCTCTTGTCCTCGAGCGCCTTGGATGGTAGTGGGGAAGAGGCCAAGCGGATGGAGGCATTCCTTTGCCATTGGAGTGGTTGTATTGGAGGGGTAAAGCAACCTTGGTTATGATGATGCTTTTCTCTTGACCTGTTGCCTGATTGCAACATTCTTCTCAAAGTTGATTATTTATCCGGCTTTCCCTATCCCCTCCACCAGGTCCGATCTACGTGCCATGTACAGTGACATCACTGACATGGCAACAGAGACCCTAGACTTGTCTGGTTTAGGTTTGGTTATATAATACATGAGTGGGGATTTATACTATTTTTATGGCCAACAAAATTCGAAAATCTTTTATGGGTTTTAGTTAAGTAGTGCAATTTCCTTTTTACATCGTGCAGGTGTCTGTTGGAAAAGTCTGATCAGCTGATAACAGCGCTTTGACTTCTGTTGTGCAGCGTGTGAAATGACGGTAGCATTGCAACAGGTTATACTCAGCATGAAAGCAATAGATATGAATATTTCAGCGTTGTTTGGTAATGTGTGCTCTTAGATAATTAATCCAAATTTGAAGGATGCATATGTCGGTATCGTTCTCATATATTTAGCATTTTGCCTATTAAATGTTAGAATAGAAAAGATAGAGCTCTTGGTGGCATGACAAACAATATATATGTATACTTAAATATATGCGTTACCATCACTAATCCATTTTGAAGGCTGCATATGTCTGCATCATTCTCATATATTAGAGGGGTTTTCTTAACTGAGCTAGAGAAGAAAAGATATGGATCTACTTGTGACTCATGCTTAGCAAAGTAATCGTAGCTAGCTGCATTTCTAGCATTGATCACTGGACATCCCACTTGACTCTGAGCCATGAATAGTACTTCGTGTTTAGTTGTGTCAAGGATAACACTCATCTCACTTCAATGTAGACATTATTTTTTCATACTTAATACTCAAGTCAAAGATATAACATATATTTACTGATTTTTCATGTTCAGATAGATTTGTCTGATTCTAAGTAACATATTTAGAATTTTGGAGAAATACATTGGAATCCAATGGATTTATCATCAGTAGAAGCAAAACTGAATATATCCATTGTAATTTTAGTCAATTTAGAACTGTGAATGGTGGGGTCAAGTTGAATGGAATGGATGTACCAATATGTGATAAGTTTCGTTACTTGGATTTTTTATTGAAAAGGAGGGTGAGGTTCAAGATGATGTTTGTTACATGATCACAATAGGAAGGTTGAACTAGAGGAGTGCAACCAAAGTAGTATGTGACCATAAGATCCCACTCAGATTAAAAAGCAAGTTTTACGGAATAACTATACGGCCAAGTACTGTTCGGGAAATCGGTCTGCACGATCACATAAACTCCTGCTTATGCCTATTCGGTCACCCTACCGCACCACATATTGCTAATCGGTCCATTAAGCGGTCATGGGCCGCATATGCTCCCGCTTGGCCGATTAAACTCCTCTTTTTGAAAAGCCCACAACTTATGCCCACACATTTCATACATACATGCATACATATATACATATTTTATTACATATTAAAATTTAAACATATAGTCAGTTATTTATATGTATACATTGTAATACATACAACAATTTCCTCACACATTTCTACACTTATATGAATACATTTTGACATTTTCATATGTATACATACATATATGCTATACCTACATATACAAACACATATTTGGACATGTGTGTATACATTTTAATTTATTCAAATTTATCCAATTGATATATATATATACATTTTTATACATTACAAATACATTCCATATATAGACATATATACATAAAGATATCATACATGTATATTTGTATGTTTATATGTAAATATATATTAGTGCATAATGTATATATTTATCCTTTTATTTATGACATCGATACATCATTTTATATATAAATAGTTTACTGAAAGAAAAAAATCTAAAACCACATATACTCCCGCATATCAAATATATTCTATGCAGTACCCCCACCTCTTGTATACTGCATACTGCTTTCTTGAACAATGTGGCCAACCATGCTATATGGGAGTGAATGTTGGGCAGTGAAGAAACAAGGTCTAAAAAAAAATGAATGTGGCCGAAATGCGTATATTGAGATAGATATGGGAGAAGACGAGAAAACGTCGTTTGAGGAATGAGTATATCAGAAACATAGTGGGGGTGTTGAACATCAAGGACAAATTGCGTGAAGGCTGTCTAAGATAGTATGAACATGTACAACACAGACCGATAAATGTACCTATTCAAAATAAGATTATTGAGTCAAGAACGACTCTAAGAATCAGAGACATACCTAAATTA
>OY856414.1:466587600-466812600 GCA_963693085.1 Alisma plantago-aquatica
TAGGATGGTCAGGGTAGGGCTTCCATATCATCTGGGAGTCAAATAGATGGGATTTCATAAATTTTTCAAAACCTACGAACGATGAACCGGACCGTGCATACATCTGAATCGATTGGTTGACTAGTGGAACTGGTCATTTTAGAGTTCTATTTGACACTATTGTTTAAATTGAATACATAATGCTTTAAAGTTTAAACCATATTCATGAGTAAACTCCTATTCTAGGTGTATCCTATGCTTGTGACCCTATAGGTCCCAAGTTACATTGGCAGTGAATATCCATTACTAATTTATAACATCAAATGCAATGAGTGGTATCTAGCAAGAAATCATTGCTACCTAAGTAATTAGAAACTTGGAGAACAACTTTGACCTACAATCTGTGATTAGTGTAATAATGATCATATAGTTCCTTTATATTTGATATCCATATTTAACTCAAGGTATGGAATCATCATCCTCTTCAATGTTCAATCCATGTTCCTTTAACTAGAGCAGATTGTCTGAGATATATGTGAACTCAATATTACATATTGACTCACACGAGCATGATCATGCATTTCTCAGTCTCACTTATCAAATGGACTGAATATAAAACTCATGTAGGAGGGGCATACACCATCTACATCACTCACATTCAAACCCCGTGTATCATACTGTATCCAAGCATCACCTTTATAGTAACCCTTATTCAAGGTCGTGTTGGATGATGTCAAAGTACATCAAATGACATGTGATGAGTGTAGTGGTTTCATGTCTAAGACCCCCAATCGCCATCATCACATGAGAGTTGATTCTGACTACCATTCAATGGTTTTCAAGCATCACTCTTGAGGTCAGTCTGCCTGATACATTGTTCTCTAACAAGTATCTGCATGTCTGGTAGGCCTGTAAATAGATATGCAAAATCCACACATTCGATCCGTATTTGAGTCCAAAATTTCGAAAAAATATCTGACATCCACATAATCCAGGCTGGATTTAGGATATCAAATTTCATATTAAAAGTTTTTAGATAGGATATCAGATATGGTTGTATCTACTCCAAAAAATATGAATCTGACAAATATTTATATTGTTAAATATATATTATCTAAATATAAAAATATAAAAATATAGATATTTTATCATATAAAATTCATAGTAATATCAATATTTTCTATATATTATATATTTATTCACATTTAATTCATAATTTTAGGTTCGGATTAGATGTTTATCTGAATTTGGATATTATTCATTCAGATCAGATTCAGATATTATTACATGATATCTATCAGATATCAGATTGCATTTTTTTTTAGATTTAGATATCTGATATAGAAGTATTCTCTCTGTATTTGATCCATTTATAGGTCTACTTTTTGGTTTGATATCACATAACATGACTAATGAGATCCTATCATCAACCAACACACACTCTAGTCTTATGTATTATTATTGTCTATCAGCTTCAACAATATCAACCACCTAGGTACATAACAAGAATGTATGTACTCTTAACATCTATATGATCTCATTGTTTAGGTCATCAACCTGAAGATATTCATCATCGAGTAACATCATTCTTTAGAGATTTATTATGTTACATCATTATCTCATAACTAAATAAAATAGAATAAATGGAAGATTGCCTTTATTTGTTTTTTTGGTGAACCCAGCATGCCACTCCCTTTTTGTTGCTTTTGTGTGAAAAAAAGTACAAGCAAGATTTAGAAAAAAAATTGTACAAAAAATTTGTACAAACTAACTGTAGATGATCTCGGAATCATGACAAATAGTATCCCAAATATAGTGGACCTTCCTACTGTTATTAAGAAAGATCCTCCTATTCCTCTCAAGCCAAATGTTATGAAGAACATAGCAAGCATAGCTCTTAGCTTTCCCAATTAGATTGAGAAGTTGTGATGACACCCTCCCCCCTTTATCCCCTATTCAGGTGGACCGAGAGGGCAAGGGCCATTATCAATAATACAATATCGTAGGTTTAGAAATTAACTAGAAAGAATTAATAAATTTTACTAACAAAAAGTAATTTAGTACAAGACTGATATTACATGGTCTAGAATTTCTAAAGTTGCAACATAAAATAAAATCTAACTAACTATAAACTCCATATTTACATTAATTTTTCTTCATGTCATGCCTTCTTTCTGGATATTTGGTTTCATCATAATTGTAGAACAGTAGATTATCCTAAAATACCGACAAACAAAACGTCGGTCGGTATAACAAATTATACTGGTATGTAGGGGAAACATAATGCTCACATATAATTGTAACAACATAACCACATCAATTATTTGTTATAGAATCAAAATTTACATTTACTTGATAACTTGTTAACCATTTTTACTCAACCTCTAGCATACCCTTTCATGGTCTTGTCCTGATAGTGAACAAAAAAGCCACCTTCTCAATCTTGAGCCTAGGTGCCACGTCGGTCTTCCCAATCTGGGACCTGACCTTAGATGACCTTCCCAATTTAGATCCTAGTTTGATCTCATGGGACCTTCCCAATATGAGCATGGTCTGACCTTATATGACCTTCCCAATCTGGGGCCTGGTCTGACCTTCCTAATCTGGGGCCTATTCTTTGGTCATATCCATGACTTTTCATTTTCTTCCATTCAAATCTCAAGAGTTGGTATCCGGGTTCGAGCAGGTTATGAGCATACTTTGTCATAGTCATAGTCACTTTATCGATTGTAGGAAATAAAATTCATCAAAGCATTTAATTTCAAACAATCGATAAAACATTAGAAATTGTTGGGAAACTAGAGCATTTAGTCATAAGCGTAGCCACATACCTTGACCATGAGTCTGGATGACTAAGCCAAAGCAAGCAATAAACCAAGAAAGTTACCCTAAAAGTTATTAAAATTCTCCCATGTATTATTATGCTATCGAAATCATCCTTAAGACTGACTTGGTTCTCAGGTTAGGGTTTCTAGGTCAACATTAGGGTTTTATTAGGAGTATGGCTTCCCAAATCCTAGTTTCCAGTTTTTTTACATCATTAGGTTACAAACCATAACCCTTCATTAAATACCACTTTGATTTCAAGGAAATCCTAAATTACCAAATTAAGGGTTGCTAAAATCAAATAACTACAAGTTTCTCTTTTTATTCATAAAAGATAAGTCTTTAATCAACAATAACAATTGGACATATTAAGATCATTAATTCTCAAAAATTAGGGTTCTAGTTCATTTCACATATTAAAGATGCCAACTTTTGAGAACTTATCGAACTTGAAGAAGATCTAGGACCTGATAATATTTTAATTACAGTCCTTGCATTATCCTGATCAATTTTCATATATAATTTTTCTTGATTCAAGTTACCAGTAATTTTCTAGAATACTCACAAAATAATCATATGTGGGCTAATAGGAGGGCACCATGTCAGTGAGTTATATTACCTTTTTTTGCCTTATTCCTCTGGCTCACGAACTCCTATTCTGACATGTCTAACCTACTACCTGGGTCTGATAATTTCTTCCTTCTCTTTTGCACAACACCGTTCTTCTCTTATCTACGCACGTCTCGCTCAGATGTTAGATGCTAGTGTATAGAGCATGTGGTTGAGGGTTCCAATCCCTAGCAATGCCTCCGGAGGGCCAGACAACCTTGGTGCAACATCCCCATAATGGAACCTCTTCCAGCTGATACTGAGAAGGGTCATAGCATGGGCAACTTGGGGAACTATTGTGGTGGTTCTCAGGTCCTTCGCATGCACTTGGACTTGTCATGTAGGCTTTTGGTGGGCTTGCAAGTTTCCCATCCTCTCTGGATCAACTGCTAGAGTCACTGGTCAGAAGTGTGGAGGGGGATTCCTCCTGGCAATGATGGATGATCTATAGGGAGATTTCCCTACCAACCATGCACCTCCTCTCGGATGATGGTACATGGCAACCAGGTTCTTACGTCAGAGACGGTTGTGAGGTTTAAGCTAGGATTCCCAATAGGCTCCTCCTAGGTCTGAAGGGGTTGAGAATGAAGTCTCTAGGGTGAAGGAAACACCCTTTATATAATTGTTAAGGATGATATTCATGTATCACGAGGAGGAGGAGGAGATAAATGGGGAACATGTCATTACTTGTTTTCTTTTTGGCCTTGAAGCATACGATAGTTTAATGATATCAAATCAGATTAAACAACAATGTTTCAGTTGGGCGGCATATTGATGCCTTTTCTAAAAGTTAACTATTTATTTCCTAGTATGGAATATCATCTTGACTAAGTCCTTCTTCAATATAACAACAAAAGACTTTAAGGAGAGGATATATTGGATACTTGATCCTTAATCTATATGGAAACGCATTATGACTTGGGGTCTAGATTATTCTCTCTCTCTTTTATTTTTTAATCCCAAGTTTTAAAGGAAGTATTTATTACTTCTATCTAAGTGTGGTGACATGGAATATTATCACACTACAAATCCATTAGGAATATGATTCCTAGAGTTTACCAAAACCAAAGTGCAATAATGCCACCCGCAAGTAGACGAATCTTATTGTAGTATAGTTAAGGATCGAATCCCAAGAGACAACATTTTTAAGAATTATCTAATTGAAGCAACTTAGCAAGAACTATTATTTATCATAAAATATGAGATTGGTTTGATTAATCTAAGACTCCAAGAAAGAAAATAGCTAGATTAAAGTTCTAGTTATGAATGAATGGAAACACAGGGGTGGAACAGGGTTTCACTGCCACTACTTGAATCTACGCAATCATTCTTATCCAAACATGTATAAAGACATAATTAGAGTTATGCAAGTTTCCCCTTTCGGCGTTAGAAACTTGCATGAGTAGATATCCTTGTAACCTTGATGTCTCATTGCTTATGAATACTCTATCCACTACTTCGGAGACTTTTCGTCAGAAGTTCTCGTCAGGGTATCAACCAAAACTAATAGGTATTCAAATCTTCAACATTGAAGTTCTTGCGGTAAAATATTATAATAAATCACGATAAAGTGGATGATCAATCAACAAAATATCCAATAAACAAATAGTTATGAATTAAATTAGTTCATACAACAATTGGAGCATGAATGAAATTGCAAGAAACCGGTAGTGGGGCCAGTCCCCACACACCAATAAAAGACTACTCCCTCAACATCGTGACATGAATATCACAAGAAGAGGAAGAGGATGACATCATGGTCATAAGTGGCTCGGTGTGGTGTGTGATGATTGACTTCCTTCTTCCTTTGTCTTCTAGGAACTAACCCTAGCTTATAGTGGAAGTAGGTGGAGGAACAACATCTCAGGGAAGAGATCGATTGCCTTGGAGAAGGAGATCGATGGCTTTGGAGTTGTGGAAGGAAAGGATCTATCGATCTATGCTTGAGGTCGATAAGCGTCGCCAAGCTAGGTTGATATAACTAGCTTGCTTGATAGGTCTCGTCCTTTCTCTCATCTCAGTGGCAGCCTTTCGATGTATCTATCTCCAGAATCTTTGAGATGCCTTGTATGGTTACACTGGGGGCCTATTTATAGGGTCGAGGTTGTCGACCTCTTTCCATGGGTGTCAATCATTTGTTGTTGATCAATCACTATGTCGATCCCTTGAGGGTCAATAGGGATGTCAGTCTTGGAGGTCGACATGCTATTGACCTTAAGGGTCGACACGTCTGTCGGGTAGTTGTGGTCATCGACAAGAATGTCAATAGTAGTTGACCAATAGGTTGATTTATATCGGTTGATGTTTGATGATGTTGTCAATCTCCTAAGTGTCGACTTCTGAGTGTAGACCAATGTGTCAATGGGTCTTCGACCTAGAAGGTCGACAAGGCTATCGAGCATTAAGTCAATGGCTGATTTCTCCAAAAAATTAAGGTGGATTGGCATGTCGATCGAAAGGTCGATTTTTTTCTTGGACACAAATTTTGTGTATCGATCTACCTTTTGAAAGTGATCAAAATCCATTTCATAGTAGGACCCCCTAGGCAAACTTACTGCACAGTGATAAAATTCAAAACCTACAAAAGGAGTTAAGAAAAGTATCAAATCCCTACAATTTAACATAAAAACCTAAGTAGATCAAAACAAAGCTATTCTTGATGAAAACTAAGTTATATGAATGCTAAATTATACTAATAATGCAAATAAAACTAGGATTAATATGCATTCATCATGTCGGTCAGACTAGAGACCAAGTACAAAACTTAAAGACACTTTTCTTTGTTTCCAAGTCTCCCCCTTTTATTTCATATTTTAATTCATTTTGTTTATTCTTTTATCTTTCTACCTTTTTCATATCTCTTATTTTGATTACTTTCCTCATTAGGAACTATGTGAAAATGAAATATAACCATTAGTGGTCATCCAAACTATTTTCTAGAGAATTCCACAAAATCCCCATAAATATATTACTCATTATCCATTATCTTTTGACTTTTTTCATAATGTTGGATTTTCTTCTCTTCCTTTTTCCCTTACATCCATTATTGGACTAACACAATCAGTAGATATCATGAAATTCACATCAAAGAGAAATTTTGCAAAAGGAAACCATACTTTCAAAATAATCTATAACATATCTCCAATATGACTTTTTATTGAAATAATTGCATTTCAATTATATAAAATACATGTGAAAAAATAGGTTATAATAGAAGCTCCCTTTTATTCTTCAGCCAAACAATGTTGAACTTCTAAGAAAACTGAATCCAAATATGTATACAAAATGAACAATTGAAGAACAAATGAGCCTCATATCTTCATCCTTACAGCAAAGAGAGCATCGAGATGCCAAAGAATAAGCAAAGAACTATAGAATCTCCACAGTAACCAATCTATCTAGGAAAAAACTTCCAAAGGAAAAGTAAAATTCTTCTAGGAAGCACATTTGACCATACCCAACTCCCCCAATCAACCTTAGGAAATTGTACTCCAGATAATTTCCAAAAGCTTCTAATAGTGGCCTTCATCAAATATTTAAAAAAAAAACTTCCATATCAGTAGTAGGTTTAGGAATAGATATGAGATAGCTTAGAGTAGCTTCTGCACCTCTTGCCTCAGGAAACTTCCATTCACCTTTACTTATACAATAATTCAGCTTGCAATTTAGACTCTTTCCCACCCAAAAGACCAGTTCTGGGTCAACATCTTCCAAAAGGGTCGTTTTATTCAAACACTATGGATCTAACCACGAAAGAAACTTTTTTCCATTTCCTATCTTAAAATTTATAAAATAAAGGAGCTCATCCCTGTATTTTGCTAACATGTTCCACATCTACGAACAATTAGTTTTGGGTTATACTGACTATATGGATCATCAACAATGTATCTTTCATAAACCTACTTCACCCAAAGGGAAGCCTTAGAATTAGAAATATCCCAAATATTACAATGTAAGCTATCCTTTGATGATTCAGATATCCATCTTAAGCCCAAACCACCCTCTTCTTTAGGCTTGCAGACGAAATCCTAGGAGATTTAGTGGATCTTCTTCTTGCATGTATTTTTAATCAAATTTACAAGATATGTCATTATAATAATCATATGATTGGCTCTCAAGGCATACATACCAACACTCTTCACATCTATATGGTGGATAGTGAGGTCATATATGGATGCTAGTGCAATAAGAACTCAAATCATGGCCACACGAGAAAAATGAGAATATGTGTCAAAATATTATATTCCTTCCTTTTGTGTATACCACTTGGAAAATAACCTGGTTTTGCACTTGATAATAGACCCATCTGAAGTTAGTTTATTTTTGAAGATCCATTGCATCCAACTATAATGTAATTATGAGGATAACCCACTAAATATCAAGTTCCATTTGATAGATTTTATTGGATTTGATCATGAATGATTTCCTTCCAAAACATAGATTTAGAAGAAGCCATAGCTTACTGGTAAGAAATATGACATCCTCAATTCTTTTAAGAGAACTAATCACTTCCAAACTCCTTATATATCCTTGTATGTTTACTCCTCCTTGGTTCAATTATTTCCTTAGAATCATCTATTTAGAAATAATACATTGAATACTAGCCCACACATTAGACTTCCTTTCCACTTGTTAAAGAATGGAACCAATAAGGTTTGGATCTACTAAAAAATCCCTTGGGTACATTATTTTTCATATAAAACATATTTCCAAAGGATTCTACATCAATAATTTAACTATTTCATTGATATGCATGCTAAAAATTTCAAGTCTAATGATAAAAAAACCTATACACATATCTTGTTTCCACATAACCCAAGAAGATGGTGTCAATGGAATTAGATCCCAACTTCTCTCTTTTGTGTTATTGAATAAGTAATGATTTATGATAAAGCACTCTTTGAGATATTTGAGACTTATCTTTCTACCACACCTTATTCAAGAATACTACCTTGTTTATTTGGTGGGTAACTCTATTCACAATATGGAAAGACATATTCAAAACTCTCCTCCACATAAATTTGAATAACATATAGTATAGTATTGACCATATATATTAGGGTCCTACACTTCTTCTTTACTATTCTATTTGATTTTGATGATTATGCAATATTTCCCTCATGAATATAAACATCACTTAAGAAGTATTTTGGAAATAGGTTTGATGTATACTCTCCACCCCTATTAAATCT
This sequence comes from Alisma plantago-aquatica, assembly GCA_963693085.1. Lineage (NCBI taxonomy): Eukaryota > Viridiplantae > Streptophyta > Magnoliopsida > Alismatales > Alismataceae > Alisma > Alisma plantago-aquatica. The sequence continues at coordinate 466,596,207 of OY856414.1, forward strand.
AATTTTGTTAAGTAACTTACTAGTTTGTGTTTGTGCTTCATTCTTATAAATTCAAAACTTTTCTAATGCTTCATCTTTACTTTTATTTAAACATAATTGTATCTATTTATCACAAAACAAAGGTTATAAGGTATCTTTTGTTATCCCTAGTGGTTACACCATTGAACTCACAAATGTAGTGTGCAAAAAATCTAATACATCAGATTTTCTATCAACTAAGTGGAAAGGTTTCCTTGATAGTTTAGCTTGCACACATAATATACATTTATGTTTTTTGTCAATTACAACATAGGAATGAAATTAGGAATCATCATTCTTCTCTTGGAATCATTAGTAACATGTCTTAACAATTATGCCAAACATTAAATGATTCAACATTAATGAAACATAACTTCCCTTCTTATTTTACGAAGAAAAATAATCATGTTTTACATGAATATTAAATAGATATTATATATCACATAAAAGTCATTTTCCATGAAACAAACCATCACAAACTTGAATGAGTAAACATCTAAAGCTAGCTCTCAAAACCATTCTTAATCAATATAGGACCACAAAGGATATTATGATTGATCATGAGACATGTCTCACTCCATGAAGAGTAAGTATCTTTTCAGAAGGAAACTTCAAATCCACACAAACTTCACCTTTGATTGCGACTTATCTCTCAAGGTCACTGACCTATTGCTTAAAACACGGTACGATACAAACATGGACTTTACTACACAAACATGCATACTTTCCCCAATATCATTAATCCAATATAGTGATTCAAATCTATTCAAAACTTTAGGTTTGATATTGAAGTACTCATCCTTATTGTTAGAGGTACTAGTCATATTGTTGAGCAAGGATATACTAGCGGCGACATTTTTCTTAGACTTCTTGAAGGGACACTCCCTATCCCAATATCCAAATTGATCATAATTCTAACGTGATTAGGTACTAATTTTCATTTGGATCTTTACTTTTGGTTTCTGGCTAACCTTTTGTTTTCCTTATGATCTTGACTATACTTCTTTACTAGTGTAAGATTTATCTTAGGAGAAATTTCATCTAGCACATCCTTCTTATAAAACATATATTGTTCTTGTATTGCTATGGCAACCATTAAATCATTTGAAAACTAACTCCCTTTCTTATACTTGAGATTTCGAGTGAGGTCCTACCAATTTTTAGGAATTCTCAATGATAGACACAAAAATAAACACTTTGGGTAAATACATGGCATCCTCCTACAAACCATGGATAAGGAGTAAAAGCCCATGTGAGAATTTGACAAATCTGACAACATAATATTTATTAATATCAAGATCTTCAATATTATACTTTTGATCCAAACTTCCCTAATGTTTTAGGTTTTCATAGAAGAGGTAATGTATGAGCTAAAGAAAATATCTGACAAATTCAACTATATATAGCATTGACACAGTTTATCTCTCTCCTTCTGTGCTACTATATTCTTTGGAGTTTTGTGGTCTCATTCTTTTAGTTTAGGAAAATCCAACCTAACATATGAATCAATCCCACTTTGGTCAACCACATCTTCATTCTTTGTTGTCAATGTTTGAAGTGAGACATGTCGAACTTCTTCATCGTGGCAGACATGTCAATTTTACATTGGATTAAAGACTTACTCACCATATTAAAAGAGTTTATAATACATATTTCATCTGAAACTATAGAAATATGAATCTATATCATACAATAATGTAACCACAACAATTCATTAGATAGGTGACATGACAAGATATAAATAGAAAATAATAAATTGAGGAGTAGATGAATTAAAAATAAAAAATAGATCAATACTTATCTCGAAATGACCTACCTTTGAAAGGACTTGTTTTAGAGAGAATAATGCCAATACCAATGGTACATGAACGTGTTAGTATGTATGCCCATAGACCAAGTCATGTGATGATTGTAATGGGATACTTTGTAATGATTTGAATAATAATAAAGGCAATTTCTGATCTATATGTTTAACTGTTTCTGAGATGATAGTGTAACATGATAGATGTCTAAAGAATTTTTTTACTCAATGACGTATGCTTTTAGGTTAAGGACCTAAACGATGAGATCATACGGATGTTAAGAGTATACATTCTTGTTTAGTCCCTAGTTGGTTGTTATTGTGGAAATAACCATAGACATCAATAACACTAAAGACTAGATTGTGTGTTGGTTGATGACAGAATCGCATTAGTAATGATATAGTGATATTAAACCAAGCACATAGGTACTTGTTAGAGAACAAGTGTACCGGACAGACCCACCGTGAGAGTGACACATGGAACAATGATTTGGTAGTCACAGCCAGCTCTCACAGTGATGGTGGTGAATGTGATTCTTCGACCTGAAATCACTACACTCAACACATGTCATTGGGTATACTTTGACATCATCAAACGCAGTCCTGAAACATGGGTTGTTATAAAGGTGATGATTGGGTGACTTTGACACATGGGACTTTTGAGGGGCGAGTGATAGATATGGGATTTGTCCCTCCTAAGGGAGCTTAATGTCCATGGCAACTTGATGAGTCGGATTGAGAAAGGCATGTGCATGCATGTGTGAATCAATATGTGATATTGATGTCGCACACATCTCACCCAGTCTGCTCTGAGATCAAGGTAATGGATGAACGTTGAAAGGATGATTGTACCATGCCTTGAGTTCATTCAGGACATTAGTGACAAAGGAATTATACATTCGTTGTAACAACATTCATGGATTGTAGGATTGAAGTTGTTCTCCAACTTTCTATTTCACTTGGGTAGCACCGATGTGTGACTAGGCACCGCTCTTTGCTTGTGAAGTCATAAGTGTTATGGACTTTCACTGCCAATGTGAAATGGACCTGCAGGGTCACACACATAGGATTTAACCTGGAAGAGGAGTTTTTCCTCAAATGATGTTTAGATTGATTACTAAAGGAGTTTAGTAGTTCAATGAAACACTTAGTTGATTGATAGCTCAAAATCATAGTGTTCAAGGTGTTGGACCAATTGATTAGAGTATCAGATTGATTGAAACTACGATTGACTGATTTTGTACAATATGCACTTCCAACCGATCGGCTCATGAGATGAACCGATCGGCTCAATTGTTGAACCGATCGGCTCATGTGACCAACGGAGATCATTTGGAAAGTCAATTTTGCAAATACAATTTATTTCACTTGTACAAATTCGATTTGGATAAGGATTAATATTTGATTAATCGGAAACAAATATGAAAGCCAATTTGAGTTGGACCAGGACCACGAACCGATCGGCTCATGTGATGAACCGATCGGCTCAAGGTCCCAAACAATTGGTTCAAGTGTGAACCGAACGGTTGAGGTCACCAAATGATCGATTCAAAGTTGAAACGATCGATTCAGCTGGCACAGTTGCTTGTTTTGTGGAAAATCTCGAACCCTTCTACTCCTGTTTAGTCTCGCATTGCCCCGGGTAGAGAACCCTGTCCCATGACCCTCCTACATATATAGGGGTATTAGGGGCTTCTCGGAGGACAACTCAGAACACCAGTTGCTCTGCAAAGTTGATGTTCTCTCTTGTTTTGGTAATCGAGAGAGAGCCCAATCAAGTGCTACCTGATAAGGGAGGCACAACAAGGGAAAGACAACTGCAGAAAAGCAACTAGTTGTAGGAGAGTGTATCGGTGACTAGTACGCCGATAGGAGGGTGTGACTCCTTATGATTCCTTATGGGACAAGGAGATCAGAGTTCCATGCAGTCTGTGTGGACGACTGCAGAGGCGGGATACTTCTATCGCTCAGAGGATAGTTGTCAATCCCGACAGTCCCGGTGAGACCAGGAGCTGCACAGACACCATCCAAGACTGTAGGTGAAGACCGCACAAGCCTTGAGGTAACGTCATCGAGAAAGCCTCAGGACAAGGTACGCCTCTACAAACCATCTTTCCTATTGTATAGATGTTGACACGATTCCTTTTGTTTTGGGTTTGGGAGAAGAAAATTTTTGTTTCTGCTTCCTTCTCTGTCTCCCTCAAAACCCAACAGTGGTAATAGAGCCACGTCAACTACTCTATGCTTTAGGATAATCTATATGATCGATTTTGTTTTGTCGCTTTTATTTATTGCATACGATGCGAATAAAATTGGCTTTATGCATGTCCAATCCTAAATCCACAAATCCCTATATACATATATGATATGTAATATGAATGCACTCGATACGTGTTGCCCTTAAACGAGTTTTGTGGTGGATGTATAGCATGGTTATGGCCAATAAAACCTATGTTTGTGTGTGCTTGGTTGTATGTGGTTGCTTGCATCTCGGTCTGCACACTGATTCCCTATCTCCTATTCCTGATGTAACTCAAGATAACTCAAAATTTCTTTCTTACCTTTTCTCCCCCCGAATGTAACTCGGGGTTTCCCTTTTCAAATGTAAAATATGATAGAATTGTATTTCCTATTATGTCAAAGAACGGCAGATATTTTGATGACCAGTTCGAGGAGCGAGATGAGCGAGTGGTGACCTAAGGAGATGCATGATGACCAGTGAACCGATCGAATGGAGGCGCCAATCGATCGGCTGGTGGCACCCAACCAACCAGTCTGATGGCGAGCCGATCAATCATGGAGATGAGTTGATCAAACCCAGAAAGGTGAAGCACATAGTTCATCTTGTACAAGTTGCATGTGATGTGAACCTAGATGACCGTGATTCCTCTTGGCTCGAGGAATCACATTAGTGATCGGCCTTTTTCACGTGTTCGGAAATGAACGTGGGACAAAGGAAGGAATCAAGCTTTAAATTATAACCTGAAACCTTCTAGGCCCCCGCAACTTTATTACAGGGTCGAAGTAGATATACGGGGTCAAACACAGGGACGCGGTGACGTTTAGGATGCCACAGATCTAGTTCTTCAGACAGATAATCCAAGACAAGAGTCGATAAAAGTAAGTGATAGAACTAGTCTAGCGGGTTGTCACGATATAAAACAAAACAAAACAAAATAGAGCTCGTGATTCTACTAAACAGAGAAAGAGAGTTCCTGGCTATGTAACCACAAACGGGGCAGTCTATGCACTCTTTCTCAGGCGTAGACAACCCTTGAACACCCAAGCAAGCATCTAGTATGCACAGTGGCATCTGTCCTGTGGGGTCGTCCCACTCGCTCTCGCGATGCGTGACTAAAACCATTAACAATATGTCAATGACCCTCTCTTAAGGAATGACATATCAACACCTCAGAATACACTAAGTTCCCTCTTGGGTCTTAGGATATTCCGGGGTATTAGGAATAGAATACCTCGGATCGTCCTCCTCTCGGGTTCAGATCCAAACTATCATCTCTTAGCTATTCCTATAACGGATCTCTCGATACAGGCAGAAACAACAGTTCAAGTGAGTAAGAGATCAACCAAACTAGAAATCATAACTTGGAAAGAGAAAATAGAACATGCAACATACTAGATCTGATATGAATCTACTTGCTTAAGGCAAAAGTATATAAACATGCCCAGATTGGGCTACATAGCCAAGAAGGAGCTAACTAGCCATAGACAAGTATAGCTAGCACCAAACAAAGATGGATAAACATCGTTTGTATAAGAAACAAAGGAATGTAGTAGAATGAAAGAGAAGTAGGAAGAGATATAGCCCGTAGAGGAGAGATGGCTCTCGCTCCTCGGCCTCTGTGCAGGTCGGATCTCAGCCCTTGGGTCTTCTCTTCATCCCTTTGGATTCCTCAGCTCTCTCTCTCTCTAGACTGTATCGGGCAGACCGTATCGGGCAACCGTATCGGGCAACCGTATCAGGCAAACCATGTCTAACAGACCGTGTTGGGCATACCATGTCGGGCAACCGTATCGGGCAATAGACTTTTGGGGAACTCGACACACTATCTCCTTGGTCTAGGAACTAGCTCTTGTCGGGTCCTTCCTTCGGCTCTCCCCCTCTTTGTAGGTTGGCAGCTGCTATTTATAGGTAGCGAGTTGATGGGAGTTGTAGCTTTTATTGGTCCACGTGTCCTTCATTCGTGGCTTCGATCTTGAGGCATCAGGTGGGCCAATATGACTATCGTCCGAAGACTGTATTAGGCAGGGGGACTGTCAGGCAGCTGTATCGACCAGACTGTATCGGGCAGCCGTATCGGCCAGGCTGTATCGGGCAGCTATATCGGCCAGATCGTATCGGGCAGCCGTATCGGCCAGCTATATCAGCCAGACCGTATCGGGCATTCGTATCGGCCAGGCCCTATCGGGCAGCTACATCGGCCAGACCGTATCAGGCAGCTGTATCGGCCAGGCTGTATCGGGCAGCTGTTGGAATTCTTGTCTTTTCAGGTTCGGTACTTGAGAGTCCCGAAATTGGCTAGTTTCGGTGCCAGTAAGTCAAAATTTGGCTAATTAGCTACATTATTGGCTATTTTTACTACTTTTATCTAATGCGAGACAGAAATCATAAAACATGAACAAAAGAGTGCATATTAAGACTAAAGTGATATAAAATCATAGATAAAATGCATAGAAAATATGCGCTAATATGGGTGTTATCAACTACCCCAAGCTTAAAACTTTGCTTGTCCTCAAGCAAGACTGTGCTCAAAGAACAAAAGATAACATCCAAATTAAGCTTGGCAATAAATGTTAAAGTTAAGAAAAATAGTTTAAAGCATCAATACTCTTGATCCATGTAATTTCAGAACAAACCCCCACCAAACAAGCACAATCCTACCAAAGCAAGATCAAAGAGTGTCCAGGCAAGATTAAGCAAATTAACTACAGCCTGCTGATACTCATGAGGGTTTGAATCATAATTATTTCAACATGAAAGAGTTGTCATTTAGGTGATCAAGCAGGTGATGAGCAATGAGCCATCACCATGAATCCATGCATACCAATCTGGAACAACGCACCTCTCACTTATTCATGTCCTAAGAAACAAAGCAAAAAGACTCTAATGACTTCTGAGGATCTCGATCTGCGTCAGGTTGGTCCATGTAACGAGCAACAGTCCCTACAGTCTGAGCCAGTTGGCCCAGAGCAGTGAGACGAACTCCTCGTACTGTGCTCGAACCAACCCTGCTATTGAGATGATCTCATAGGTCACCTAAGGGTTCCTAGTTACTCTCTAATGAGCTTTTAGAGTGATACTGCCAGGTACGACATACCTGTATTCATGAGCGCAGTCATACACCGGTTGGGAATCATCCTCAACTCTCCTAAAAGATAAAAAACACTCATTTATTGTTCACACTCAGGCTTTTAACATCTGCATTCTATTTGTAGGCTTGGGTGAGAACTATATAGATATTTTGGGAATTTGTGGGCGGCCAATCCTCTTTTGTACATTTTTATATTTTTCATCTTTTTGACCCGATCTAATGTGAGAAGGCATGTAGTCCATCAAGGAAAAGCACTTCACCTTGATCATGGCTCAAAACTCATCATGATCCACTTGATACCTGTGTGAAAAGATAGAAATTATGATTCAAGAATCCTTATAATAGAGGCAAACTTATGAATCCACAGCTAGGTTCGTTGATCGTGTTTTAGCTCATTCCAACGGTCCTTTACCATGGATTTGCCATTCATGACACAGATCAAGGGAATTCAACTTTAAGCTATGAAAAAGGGACATAACCTTAGATTTATTACCAAACTCAAGGAAAGAGTCAAAGTGCAAGTCAAGCAAAAGGTCAAGAAATTTTTAAGATGAAAACTGTGCATCTAGGCATGAAGTCAAGCATTTGTCTATTAGATTCACACCACATAATCATAATTGCTTTTAAACTAAATGCAGGAAGTAAACGTGCATGCAAGAAGGGTGAAGAGAAAGAAGGGCGAAGTCTACCACCCCAAGCTTAAAACTTTGGTCATCCTCGAGCAAGACTTAAACTTGAAATAGTGAGGAAGGAATGCATGATTGTTAATGGTAGTTATTGAAGTTCTAAAGATGATGCATGAATGCAAGGATATAAAATAGTTAGAGGAAAGAAACTAACAAGAAAATGAAAAGCAAAATTTATTGTAATAAAAGGGTGGGAGGGTGGGTAAGAGAAAAGGGGGTGGCTGCCCCACGATACTGACACTGGGATCCCAAATTCTGAGTTTTGGGACCAGTGTCACCTATGTCTTGCCGACGGGTTCCGCCACATAATATGAGTAGAATAGGCGGATGTGTTGGCCCTACCGAGTCTGAAGAAGAAAAGTAAAATATGGCGACTCGGTGAAGTCATCTTTGTGCTGGAATTGATTTGAGCTGTACAGGGATGAATTCTTTGGAAAATCATCCTCAAGGTACCTTTCATTATATGAATCTAAAAATGAAGATCCTAGGATTTCGACACAGGATGAAATAGATGAGAGTTTGGACGTCATCTTGAGAACTTGTATCTTCTCTCTCCATCTCTGCACTTGAGGTTGGATGCTCAGATAAATCTTCATGTACTATCTGAGTCATCCAATCATCTTCTGAGCAAAAAGTACCCCCTAAAGAATCTGTTTATGGTTCTACCACCCCAATCTTATCACCTGGCATGGAGTCAGGGGTGTCTTCATGCTCAGCAGCCATGTTGTAGTGAACCGTCCATCCTACCCCCTTGACGTCCACCCTACCTTGTAAAGGTATGGGTGTTAATGGCGGCTCGTGCTGCTCCAACTCGTCATCGTCAGTATACCCACCGGTCCATGTCGATCAGCTGTCGTCGTCATCATCATCATCATCATTGAACAAGTTGTTCCAAACCATGGTTGGCGTACTGCTCAAAGCGAAGTGGAAAGTCTCAATATGCGAGATGTCACCCTGGTTTGGTTCAATATCTGACTCTAGTTCCTCTAGCCAACCTTCTGGCTGTGAGGAAACTTGGCTATTAGAGTCTTCATCATCGTCATCATAGATCCATTCAGGTCTATGACTCATATCTTCCATTGGTTCATCAGCTGGGTCATTTGGATATAATGAAGGGTTTCCTAGAGTGGGTTGGTCTTCATAGAAAAATCTTGGTGAATCCAGTTGATGGTCTGAATAGGATGGTGATGCATACTCCACTTCATACCCAATGGAATGGTCCTGATGACTAACGTCTTCATTATCTTGTGATGTCATTTGTAATTGGATTATAACTAAATCAATGATCCCTTGGAGCCTCATGCCTTGTTCAACATCTTTATCATGAAGTTGTTGTACTTGAGCAGCAACGCTTTTGAGACCCGTCAATTCTGCCATGCACATCGATTGTTGACCTGTTGTACCAAACTGATGTGCTTGAACGAATCCTCACTCAACAATTTGAACTAGACTTCTACTGCAGTCTGCAGCCTCGGTGGCTACTTTGAGATGACGATCATTCTCTTCTAGCAGTTGTTGCATTGGATCGACATCTTCTTGGAGATGAGGGGCTAAGGAGGTGAGTGCTTGAATACTTTCCCTAGACAACTCCACTGCCTTAATCAGTTCTTGATCCCATGATAGAATGGGGGTCGATGGTTGACTGGAAGTCTCCTTTGTTGGAATTTCAACATATGATGACAGTGGAGGTGAGTATAACTCGACTAGTTGTAGAGCACGACCTTCAATTATTTTCCAGCAGTCAGAACTGTAGAAAAACTCAGGAGGACAGGTGGACAAGATGACTTGTCTTGCGGAAGCAAGGTCCATGGCTGAAAAAAAAGGTATGAGAAAAAGAAAAGTGATTTAGTATATATGAACAAGTATGTGTAAAGCAAGAGGAAAACTATGCATGTATATACAGGCTTATAGTGACAGAACAAAATCTACTAGGTGTGTAAACGTGGAAAACCATGTCCCCGGCAACGGCACCAAAAGTTGATCTGTCTTGGTTCACGTGGGACAAAGGAAGGAATCAAGCTTTAAATTTATAACCTAAAACCTTCTAGGCTCCCGCAACTTTATTACGGGGTCGAAGTAGATATACGAGGTCGAACACAGGGATGTGGTGACGTTTAGGACACCACAGATCTCGTTCTTTAGTCGGATAAGCCAAGATGAGAGTTGATAAAAGTAAGTGCTAGAACTAGTCTAGCAGGTTGTCACGATATAAACAAAACAAAACAAAACATAGCTCATGATTCTACTAAACAGAGAAAGAGAGTTCCTGGTTATGTAACCACAAACGGGGCAGTCTATGCACTCGTTCTTGGGCATAGACAACCCTTAAACACCCAAGAAAGCATCTAGTATGCACTGTGGTATCTGTCATGTGGGGTCATCCCACTCTCTCTCGCGATGCGTGACTAAAACCATCAACAATATGTTAATGACCCTCTCTCGAGGAATGACATATCAACACCTTGGAATACACTAAGTTCCCTCTCAGGGCTTAGGATATTCTGAGGTGTTAGGAATAGAATACCTTGGATCATCATCCTCTCGGGTTCAGATCCAAACTATCGTCTCTTAGCTATTCCTACAACGGATCTCTCGATACAGGCAGAAACAGCAGTTCAAGTGAGTAAGAGATCAACCAAACTAGCAATCATAACTTGGAAAGAGAAAATAGAACATGCAACATACTAGATCTGATATGAATCTACTTGCTTAAGGCAAAAGTATATAAACATGCCCAGATCGGGCTACATAGGCAAGAAGGAGCTAACTAGCCATAGACAAGCATAGCTGGCACTGAACAAAGATGGATAAACATCATTTGTACAAGAAATAAAGGAATGCAATAGAATGAAAGAGAAGAGGGAAGAGATATAGCCCATAGAGGAGAGGTGGATCTCACTCCTCGGCCTCTGTGCAGTTCAGATCTCAGCCCTTGGGTCTTCTCTTCATCCCTATGGACTCCTCGTCTCTCTCTCTCTAGACCGTATTGGGCAGATCGTATCAGGCAACCGTATCGGGCAGACCGTGTCGAGCAACCGTATCGGGCAATAGACTTTTGGGGAACTTGACACACTAGCTCCTTGGTCTAGGAACTAGCTTTTGTCGGGTCCTTCCTTCGGCTCTCCCCCTCTTTGTAGGTTGGCAGCTGCTATTTATTGGCAGCAAGTTGATGGGAGTTGTAGCCTTTATTGGTCCACGTGTCCTTAATCCGTGGCTTCGATCTTGAGGCATCAGGTGGGCCAATATGACTGTCGCCCGAAGACTGTGTCGGGTAGGGGGAGTGTCAGGTAGCTGTATCGTCTAGGCTGTATCGGGCAGCCATATTGGCCAGGCTGTATCGGGCAGCTGTATCAGCCAGATCGTATCGGGCCGCTGTATCGACCAGCTGTATCGGCCAGACCGTATCGAGCAGCTGTATCGGCCAGGCCCTATCGGGAAGCTATATCAGCCAGACCGTTTCGGGCAGCCGTATCGGCCAGGCCATATCGGGTAGCTGCTGGAATTCTTGTCTTTTCAGGTTCGGTACTTGAGAGTCCCGAAATTGGATAGTTTCGGTGCATGTAAGTAAAAAATTGGCTAATTAGCTACATTATTGGCTATTTTTACTACTTTTATCTAATGCGAGACAGAAATCATAAAACATGAACAAAAGATTGCATATTAAGACAAAAGTGATATAAAATCATAGATAAAATGCATAGAAAATATGCGCTAATTTGGGTGTTATCAATTAGGATGGCCATAATCATTGCTTTTATCATTTCGCATGTTTTCTATGGGATATAGCATGTATATGATACTTACTATATTGTGGTGATTGGATATGTATATGTACCTATAAAAACCAAATCCCTCATTAAATATTAAAGTTTTAGATGCCTTCCAAATGCGACACACGTGAAAAGCTTGATCGGCCAAGTGTGGGCACGCCCTAGCGTGGTACACTGTCTATCTCATGGAAGCGTGAAGGATGGATATGTGGGTCTGCCCTAGTAGGGTGCATATTCATCATGTTGGCTTTGAGTCGGACTTAACAAGGTGACCTAGATAGGATCTAGCACATTGAGGCATGGAGGTGATCATGGCAAGGAGTTGTGCATGACAACTTTCAAGAGTTTCATGTGATGCAATTGGCAAGAGTTGCCTACCTGGAAGATCTAAATTGTGGGTGACAGCCCTAGCTGGTCCATGACTCAGAGGATTTCAGGATCTTGACCCACTAGAAGATTGTACGTTGTAATCTTCCGAATTGATGGTGAGGGTTGTCAATTTGAAACAAAATAGTGGGAGCGATAATTAATTAAAGGCCTAATTAACTGCTGTCAAATTTTATTCAAATCAAATCAAATCAAAAGAAGTTTTGACAAATGAAATTTTCTATTGTATAATGGAAAAAGAATCATCTTTTAAAATGGGAAAATTAATTGAGAATAAATTCCATAACTGGTTGAGGATTGTGAGAAGTGTTTTACATAATCCAGAAATATCGGTAACCTTTGAATCCACTCTATGTGCGCTTAAGAAGATGGATAGTTTATTGATGGAGATCAATGGAACAGAGTCTAAGGACAAAGGTGAGGGAGAGAAGTGTTCTCTTTCCAAACCAATGTCAGAATTTTCTGTGCTGAAAACATGGAGAGGATGAAGGGAACGATGGAAGAAGAAGCTAGAGATAGAGATCTCTACTTCTGGTGAATACATGATAGAGATTAACTTTACTACTTCTTTGTCATGGTTAGTTGATACCATATGTGGATCTCACATTTGTTTAAATGTGAAGGATCTTAAGATAAGTAGTCCTTTAAGGAAAGGCGAGGTTGAACTACGTGTTTCCAATGGGGCAAGAGTTGTCGCCAGTATCGTAGGAACCTATGAGTTAACTCTACCTAGTGGGCTAATAATAGAGTTGGAGAATTACTATTATGTACCTGCCATAAATAGGAATATCATTTCCGTTTCTTATTTGGACAAGGATGGTTTTGAATTTCTTATTAAGAATGGAAAGTGTTCCATTTCAAAAGATGGGATCTTTTATGGTAGTGCCCCAATGTCTTATGGTCTATACTTGATAGATCTAGAGACAAGTGTATACAATGTAAACACCAAAAGGCAAAAACTCAACAACTCAAAAAAAACGTATCTTTGGCATTGTCGTCTAGGGCACATAAATGAGAAGTGCACTTCTAGACTCCATAAAGATGGTTATCTAGACTCTTTTAATTATGAATCAATTGAGACATGTGAATCTTGTTTGTTGGGCAAGATGATCAAGACTCCCTTTTCAGGTAAAGGTGAGAGAGCTAGTGATCTATTAGGACTCATACATACTGATGTATGTGGGCCTTTTAGAACAAATGCCATAAATGGGTATTAGTACTTCATTACCATCACTGATGACTTCAGTAGGTATGGCTATGTGTACCTGATGAAACATAAGTCAGAAACCCTTGAAAGGTTCAAGGATTTCATTAAATGAAGTACAAAACCAAATTTGTAAAAGTATTAAAGCACTTCGATCTGATCGAGGTGGAGAATACTTGAGCTAAGAGTTTGAGTACCTTCTGTGAGCCCGTGGTATTGTATCACAATGGACTCCTCCTGGAACACCACAACATAATGGTGTGTCTGAAAGAAGGAATCGCACTTTACTGGATATGGTGTGATCAATGATGAGTTTTGTTGATCTTCTGATTTCCTTCTGGGTTCATGCTCTTGATACCACCACGTTTAAACTTAACTGAGTACCATCTAAATCAGTTCAAAAGATACCATATGAGATATGGCATGGGAAGCGTCCTGATTTGTCTTTTATGAAGATTTGGGGTTGTGAGGCTTACATCAGGAAAATGTGTCCTGATAAGCTTGGACCCAAGTCTGATAAATGTTATTTTGTTGGATACCCCTAGGAAACGAGGGGATACTATTTATACCACCCTACTAACAACAAAGTGTTTGTTGCTAGGACAGCTATATTCCTAGAAAAAGAACTTATTTCCAGAGGAAACAGTGGGAGGAAAATAGAGCTTGAAGAGGTTCAAGACCAACAAGAAAACATTGAACCAGTAGATGTACAAGAGGAACATAGAGATTCATAAGGTGTTGTGGAATCTCAGTCTCCTCAAGTAACACAAGGACCTCTTAAATCTAGTAGGACACGCCTTGAACCTGAGAGGTTTGGATACCTTGTGACTCAGGAAGGCGGTGAGTTGATCATAGATGATGATCCAACTACCTATCTAGAGGCTATGGAGGGACCAGATTCTGAGAAATGGCTTGAGGCCATGAAATCTGAGATGGAATCCATGTACTCCAACAAAGTATGGACTTTGGTGGAACCACCTGAAGGGGTAAAACCCATAGGGTGCAAGTGGGTCTCAAGAAGAAGACCGACATGGATGGCAATGTGAAAACTTATAAAGGCATATTGGTTGCAAAAGGTTTTTTCCAAGTTCAAGGTGTTGACTATGATGAAACTTTTTCTCCAGTTGCCATGATTAAGTCCATCAGGATTATGCTTTCTATTGCGACTTACTATGACTATGAGATTTGGCAAATGGGAATATAAATAAGGATGTGTACATGACACAACCTGAAGGTTTTGTAGATCCAAAGAATGCAATAAAGTCTGTAAGCTACAAAGGTCAATCTATGGATTGAAGCAAGCATCTCGGAGTTGGAATCTTCAATTTGATGAGGAAGTCAAAGTGTTTGGCTTTATTCAAAATGAAGATGAACCTTGTGTGTATAAGAAGGTTAGTGGGAGCATGACCACATTCCTCATATTATATGTGGATGACATACTATTGATGGGGAATGATGTCTCAACCTTAGAGAAGGTAAAGACTTGGCTTGGGAATACTTTCTCAATGAAGGACTTAGGAGAAGCATCCTACATTCTAGGAATTAAGATCTATAGAGATAGATCTAAAAGGCTTCTTGGACTAAGTCAAAGCATGTAAATTGACAAAGTGTTGAAGTGGTTCAACATGGAGAACTCAAAGAGAGGCAACACCCCCATGCTACATGGAGTCACCGTCTCTAGAGCTCAATGTCCCCAATCTTGTGAAGAGAGGGAGGGTATGAATGCGATCCCATATGCATCAGCCATCGGATCCATCATGTATGCTATGTTGTGCACACACCCAGATGTCTCGTATGCTCTCAGCATGATGAGTAGATACCAGTCAGATCCTGGGGATGCTCACTAGACAGTCGTAAAGAACATCCTCAAGTACTTGCAAAGGACTAAGGATCAGTTTCTTGTATACGGCGGTGAGGAAGAACTGGTTGTAAAGGGTTACACCAATGCGAGCTTCCAAACCGACAAAGATGATTACAGATCACAATCAGGATTTGTGTTTTTCTTAAATAATGGAGTTGTGAGCTGGAAGAGTTCCAAGCAAGAAATAGTTGCCGATTCTACTATAGAGGCTGAGTATATTGCTGCTTCACATGCAGCAAAGGAGGTTGTGTGGATCAGGAAGTTCATCTCTGCACTTGGTGTAGTTCCCAGTAGTTGTGATGCAATTGAGCTTTATTGTGACAATAATGGAGATATTGCTCAAGCTAAGGAGCCCAGATCACATCAGCGGTCGAAGCACATACTGTGGCACTTCCATCTCATATGAGAGATCGTATAGTGAGGAGATGTGAAGATTTGCAAAGTACCAACTGAAGACAACATAGCTGATCCACTAACTAAGGCCCTTTCTCAGTAGAAGCATGATGGTCATGCTAGGTCACAAGGACTGACGTTCCTAGGTGACTGGATCTAAGTGAAAGTGGGAGTATGTTGGTATGTATGCCCATAGAGCAAGTCATGTGATGATTGTACTGGGATACTTTGTAAATGATTTAAATAATAATAAAGGCAATTTCCGATCTATATGTTTAACTGTTTCTGAGATGATAGTGTAACATGATAGATGTCTAAAGAATTGTTTTACTCAATGATGTATGCTTTTAGGTTAAGGACCTAAATGATGAGATCATATGGATGTTAAGAGTATACATTCTTGTTTAGTCCCTAGTCGGTTGTTATTGTGGAAATAACCATAGACATCAATAACACTAAAGACTAGATTGTGTGTTGGTTGATGACAGAATCTCATTATTCATGATATAGTGATATCAAACCAAGCACATAGGTACTTGTTAGAGAACAGCTATACCGGATAGACCCACCGTGAGAGTGACACATGGAACCATGATTTAGTAGTCACAGTCAGCTCTCATAGTGATGGTGGTGAATTTGATTCTTCGACCTGAAATCACTACACTCAACCCATGTCGTTGGGTACACTTTGACATCATCAAACACAATCCTGAAACATGGGTTGTTATAAAGGTGATGATTGGGTGACTTTGACTCATGGGGATTTTGAGGGGTGAGTGATAGATATGGGATTTGTCCCTCCTAAGGGAGTTTAATGTCCATGGCCACTTGATGAGTAGGATTGAGAAAGGCATGCACATGCATGTGTGAATCAATATGTGATATTGATGTCGCACACATCTCACCCAGTCTACTCTGAGATCAAGGAAATGGATCAAATGTTGAAAGGATGATTTTACCATGCCTTGAGTTCATTCAGGACATTAGTGACAAAGGAATTATACATTCGATGTAACACCATTCACGGATTGTAGGATTGAAAGTTGTTCTGTAACTTTCTATTTCACTTGGGTAGCACTGATGTGTGACTAGGCACCGCTCTTTGCTTGTGAAGTCATAAGTGTTATAGACTTTCACTGCCAATGTGAAATGGACATTGACACAATTTTACCGTGCATATAACGCAAGTGCACGCGTCAATGTAGTATAGGCCTTTATGAGGCCCGAGTCGAACTCAGGGACACTAAATTATCAGTAGACTACTACTAACTACTCGCAATCAGCTAGAGCAATTAAAAAGGTTTTAAGAGTTGATTAAAAAGAAAATGAAAATAAAAGAAAGCAAAGCAATCGATTAAATGTTAAGTTTAATCAATTTAGATGGGAATCTTTAGGATTGCGGTTTCACCGCGGGTTTTCATTGTATGAATTTCCATATAATATTTCAGGTTCATCTTTCAATCCGGGTAGTGGCCTATAGTCAGAATTGTCCACTGTCATGGTACAATTCACTACCTATGTCTAGGTAGGTTCCACCATCGTAGTAGCCTATACCCTAAATAGGTGCATTAGAATTGACCTCTGGGTTTCCACCATTAATCTTACATCACCTTGTTCAAGGGATTTGTTAATTAATGTGAATTTCGTCTCTTTTCAACCGTTAATTCTTCTTTCTAAGTAATTAAAGGCATTAGATTATCATTATGGTGATCAAGAATAACAATATAATTGAGAAAACGAAATCATACCACGAATTTAAGAGATAAATTATGAATTACTATGATAAAAATGTCATACAATGCTTCCCCAGGCTACTCCCGGTCCTAAAGATAAAGGGGATTAGCCCCGCATGTTCATCTCAGAGCAAAACATGGTTGAGAAAAGGGGAAACATGGACAAAAATGTGAATAAGTAATGAAACCCCTGAACAGAGAAGATCCAAGCGTTCCTTGGCATAGAATGTGCGATCTACGACCTTTCGGCGGTGGAAAATGTCTTCTTCGGCTTCCGGAATGGCTGGGGCATGCTTCTGGGCTCCGTTCTTCTCTCCACACCTTCTCAGGACATGTGCAGTGGCTAATGACATCATACCCTGCTCTTGGATGTCGTCATTAGGTATAATCACCGAGTTAGGTTGTAAAAATATCACAACCATCGGATTTGGATCGATCTGAAACAAACTTTAATCTGATGGTGCCGATACCATAGACGTGAGTCGATGGTATCGACTCTGCGCGATATCGGCAAGTCTTCTTTTCTTTTCGTCGTTGCACCTGATGTTGACTCGATACCATCGACGTGGGTCGATGGTATCGACACCCTTAGGCATCGGTTTTATCCCTTTTCCATCATTGAAACTCCACATGTCGATAGTATCGACTTTTGGGTTGATAGTATCGATTATCTGCTCGCCAGCAACCTGATGGTAACTCGATACCATCGACCTCCCTGTCGATGGTATCGACTCTGTGCTGCTCCTTGCGGATGGCTGCCTATGGATGTGTTGATAGTATCGACAGCTATAGATATGCGTTTTTCCTGAAATTTCAAAACAAAACCACATAAGCCGAAATAAAACCTATAATTGTAATCATTTATGTTCAAAACAATAAAATAAGGGAGATTTGACACTGAGAAGGATCATAGACTAAAGTAAATGAATTATGCAATATTAACCACCAAAATGACCAATAAATGCATAAAACACAAGTAAAACAAGTCTATAAATGTGACTCAAAATCATCGCATCAAACTCCCCTAAGCTTGAACATTGCTCGTCCTCGAGCAACTAAACTTTAGAATAGAATTGTGAGGGTCAACTAAAGAACATATTATCACAACAGACATCACCATATGATCCCCGCCAGACATTCACATTCCGGCCCTTACTAACCACAGAATGATAATTACCCTAAAGGTGACAGTAATCATCCATAAAAGATAGCTACCTCAAAATTGATGAACACTATCATATAAGGCAGTTAACATAATAAAATTCTCTGGCTCAGACTCAGTGCATCTTGTGATCTCCTATTCTATGTTGCTCGCCCTAACTACCATCTACATGGAAGCAGCTCTCATGATATTTAACAAGTGAGGAGAAAATCACAGTGGCCTACCAATTCGAGCAACGAGTGGATGGAATGGGTGGCTAGTGGAAGAAATGGAAGCATTATACGGTTTTAACATGCACAAAGCAAAAATGACTTAAATGATGCATATACAAGTGAAAATTCCCTAATGCCTTTATTCGGGTGGAATGATGCATGCACGATCATCCCGTCTCAAGGTAAGATGGAATATCTAGGAGAACTACATCATGTACTTATTTGTCTTAAGATGCGGGTGAGACTATGTTCCTTTCTCCCTCTTAATCTACTTGCTTCAACTTTTCACTCTTTTTTTCAAAACTTTTTTTTTATTTTTTTTTCACGCCCTTATTTTCATATATGACAATGAATTATTTTTCGGGCTCACTTCTTGCTGCATAACTTATACATTTGAAGCATTCATAAGGTATGGAACAAGTTCATCACCCTTAATGTTTCAGAAGAAATAAGATGCATGATGTACTAGATGCACAAAAATGTGAATGCAACTACAACATGATAATGATGCAACTAAATGACATGCACTTAAGGATAATGTGCATGTATAACTAGTCTATTTTTTATTTCATGCAAAATATGTGAAAATAGTTGCAATGCAAGACCTTTCTACATGGAATGCAATCAAAGAGATTAAAATCGTAATGTACTTCCAATTCTTAAGGTGAAGTATGAAAACAATGGGGTGGATAGATCACAAGACTAATTGACTGAACCTTTGAAAATTATTATGTGTCCCTCCTTACTGACCTGTGTAGTAATTAAGAGGTTTGTCTCTCTTATTTCAAATTAAAGTCTCATTATCATTTGATCAGTTTAGGCTCAAACAACCAGTTCCGTCCACTTTTCATGAATCCTAGGAATAGACAATTTTGATTTCCTATTTTAGAGTTGACAAACCCAATTATTTCCTTAAGTTATGTGCTCAAAGTTGAACAACACAAACTTGCAAAACACTAAAAAAATTTAAATTTTGCCCCTGATTCCCATGTACAAGCAACGAGATGACACATGGTTTAAGACATCCACAAGTACACTAGATAGAGTGTGGATCCTACAAACAAACTAAGGACTAAGAAAAACAAATGACAAAAGACAAACCAATAAAAACTAAAAACTGAGAAAACTAAAGGATAGAGTTGTTCCAACTCCCCCCCTAAGCTTGAATTCGACTATGGCCTCATAGTCAAAAACAACCTTGAGAGGTGGAATAGTGATACCAATCATTCTTCAGGAGGAGGCGGGTACTGCAGATCCGTGGGGTCCCAAGATGGATACTGCCCCTGAAAGCTCGGATTGTACTGGGGCATTGGTGGAGGTTGTGGATACCCCCCAAAATAATTCTGGCTCCAGTAATGATCGTAGAAGGGATGTTTCTGCATCTCCATCCTATGCAACTTGTCGTGGATGTGTTGTTGGTTGTCGAGGAGGAGGCGCTCATTCTCGAAAATAGCCCTCTGATTATCTAACAGTCGGTTTGTTGTATCCTGAATATCGGCGTATGAAGCTGTATGTTGTAGCTGGGTGTGCTGGATCTCTTGTAGCATTGTATACATCCCCTGCATGGAATAGACCTCCTCTCCTTGAGGAGAGGGCTACAGTGGCGGAGGTTGCGAATATGAAGATGCACTCGGATGCATGCGAGGACGCTTCCTAGGTGCCACTCGTGCGAGAAGAGGGGTGAAAGCCTCCTCTTCCTCTTCAGGCTCGTCGTCCTCATTGTCATTGTTGTCATTGTCGTCGTCTACATCCGAGTCCTCGATGGCGATGACAGGCCATCGGAAATGCTGAGCGCCCTCAATGTGGAAGACGGGGTCTGGAAGTGAACACTCCTGATAAGCTTGATTGACATGGCAGTGTGCATATGCCAAGCCATCACGAAGCAGAATGAGGTTGGAGCGGTGCAGATGTTGCAGGTTGACCTTGCTCCTATTGGAAAGGGGAGTAAGCTGGGAGAAATTTAGCCCAAGATAGTGGTCCAGCGGTGTGATGATCCCTCCAAAGTGGATTGGAGCCTTCCGCGTACTCCTCCTTATAGCCAACACGCGCGTCAAGAAAAACGCGCCCCAATTACACTCTTCTCGCTTCAGTAACTTGTGCAGGAAAAACAAATCTGTCTCTTGAAACTTGCTGAGTGACAGGTCGCCACGAGCGAACAACGTGGTGCAGAGCATGCGGTGAAGAACCCGCACAAACGGATGCTCAAAATCCGCAACTGTCGCATTGTGGTAGCTCACGGATTTGTCGGGCGGCGCAGTCATGAGCTGGGCGAATATATCATCATAGTCCATCCTGTTATCTGGCCGCCGGTGCTGGTAGTCATTATGAAACCGGTTATAAATTGAATTGAACTGGGCGAGAGTGAGGGTGTAATCATTGTTGTAGAGTCTGGATGACACCCGTCCTTTTCTCCACTCTCTGTCGGTGGCAATCATATCATTCGGCACCACATTGATGTCCAATGATGCCATGAACTCCGCCACGAGTTCCATGTACGTCGGCCACTCGCCAAAGAAAGGTTGGCCGTCGGCATGATACTGTAGCTCGTCGGTCCTCTGGGATGTGTGTCTCGCCTATCCCTTCAAGACATAGGTGAGGTTGGCCTCGAACCCCAGATCATGGACCATTGCCCGATCAACATAGCGTGTGGGCTCGATCTTTCTCTTCATCAGTTCCTCGTATACCTTTTGGACCTCCGCGGAAGGATGGACAATCTACGGGCGCGGAATAGATGTAGTTGGTGGAGGAATGAACTCGGGGATCTCCATAGGATTCTCCCGTGAAGAGGATGCACCGGCTGTACGCACCATCATCGCCGAGAAAGAAGGAATAGAAGACGGATCTCGATGATGATCGGAGAAGACAATCTCCGCTCAGTGAAGGCTCGGGGAAGAACTCACTCCTTGGATGCTCATAGTCGGGCTCCAATTTAACAACAAGATGCACGGCACAAGTGGAGGAAAAAGGCTCTGAATGCATGACATCATATGACAACAACCCCTCCCTTTTATAGCTGAGGTCGTCGCTGTTGTGCACCCGTCGATACCATCGACATGGGTCAATGATATCGACACCTATAGCACAATCCAGTCTTCCGCTGGTATCGACAGTTGTCGATAGCCCGATGTGGGGTCCTGGATCGATGACGCGTCGATACCATCAACGCAAGTTAATAGTATCGACCCATCCCACGGATTGACTTTCTTGATGTAGCGATTGCCATTGATTTCCTCTCGCGGATCAGTGACGTGTCGTGTCGATACCATCGACGCAAGTCGATAGTATCGACTCTGCTTAGGGAAAACACCCTCGCGAGGCCCGAACGCCGCTTTCTACCTGTAACTGGGTCGATACCATCGACAGGCCCGTCGATGGTATCGACTTCACTTAGACAAATTCATCCGAATATCTCCAGAGATCTCGTGAGTATCGACACCTATGTCGATACTATCAACCTCATTTTGGCGATCAACCTGATGGTGTGTTGATACCATCGACGAGGCTGTCGATAGTATCAACTCAGAGAAATTTTTGCAGCCGCCTACCTGTGCCTATCTCAATACCATCGACACAAGGGTCGATGGTATCGACCCTGCCTCAGTCCTGCACATTGAACAAATGATCAAGGTATAATTTTTACACTAAAAACAAAATCAAATCAAACTACCTTTAAAATGTGAAAAAAAACTAAATGAAACTACCAATGGTTGGGTTGCCTCCCAACAAGCACCCTTATTTAACATCTTAGGCTAGAAGAAATCAAGCTCCTCATGCATCCTAAAGCGAAATGAGTTTGACCTCATCCACTTTCCTTATGTAATTCTCACCGAAATACAACTTCAATCATTGTCCATTAACCAAGAATGTTGTCTCGCCATCACGCGCCATGATTGCGCCATGTGGCCTGACCTCCTCTACAGTGAACATTCCACTCCATCGGGATTTCAATTTCCCGAGATGCATCTTCAACCTGGAGTTGAACAAGAGTACACGATCTCCCTTCTTGAAAACACGCATCTGAATATGTCGATCGTGAATCAGCTTTGTTCTCTCCTTGTAGATCCGTGAGCTTTCATATGCATTCATCCTCAGCTCGTCAAGTTCATTTAGCTCTAACATACATTTCTTTCCTGCCTCATCATAGTTCAAGTTCAGCTTCCTCAGCGCCCAATGCGCCTTATGCTCCAATTCCACCGGCAAATGGCAGGGACGACTGTAAGCCACCCTAAAAGGCATAGTGCCTATAGGTGTCTTAAACGTCGTCCTGTACACCCACAAAGCGTCTGGTACCAAGGTACTCCAGTTCTTCCATGTTGAAGCCACAATGCGCTCTAAGATCTTCTTGATCTCTCTATTGGAGACTTCCACTTGCCCCTGTGTCTGCGGGTGGTATGGGGTACCAATGTTTTGCTTTACCCCATACTTTCTCAACAATGTCGCGAACTTCTGATTTTGGAAATGTATACCTCCATCACTAATAATCATTCTCAGTACACCAAACCTATAGAAAATGTATTCTTTGACAAACTTGCACACTACAACGGCATCATTAGTCCTAGTGGGTATTGCCTCTACCCACTTCGATACATAGTCAACAGCTAATAGAATGTATAAGTTAGAATTGGAGGACACAAAGGGTCCCATAAAATCAATACCCCATAGATCGAACACCTCGACCTCCTGAAATACATTGAGGGGCATCTCCTATCTTTTTGAAATGTTACCTACCTGTTGGTAGGAATCGCATTGTCGCACATAGTCATATGCGTCCCTGAACAAAGTAGGCCAGTAAAGGCCACTCTCAAGTACCTTGGCCACAGTTCAAGAACTAGCATGGTGGCCACCCGTCGGTAGAGTATGGCAATGACGAAGGACACTTTCATATTCCACTTCCGGTAAACACCTACGCAACACACCATCCATGCACTGCTTCAACAGAATAGGGTCATCCCAAAAATAATAACGCAAAGAATGGAAATTTTTCTTTTTCTCTTGGTATGTCCAATCATCCGGGATAATTTTTCAGGCAAGATAATTAACAATGTAAGAAAACCAAGGATCTTTAGATTTCACAGATAGAAGTTGTTCATCAGGAAACATCTCGATAATGGGTATATGCACGTCCTTCTCATCTACCCTTTCCAACCAAGAAAGATGGTCCACAACCACATTTTCATTCCCACCTTATCTTTGATTTCAATATCAAATTCTTGTAAAAGTAAGATCCACCTAATCAGTCTAGGTTTGGCATCTTTCTTTTCCATCAAATACTTTATGGCGGTGTGGTCCGTCCATACCACGACTTTAGATCCAACAAGATATTGCTGAAATTTTTCAAAAGCAAAAATGACGGCGAGAAGCTCTTTTTCAATTGTCGTGTAATTCAATTGTGCTTCATTTAAAGTTTTGGACGCATAGAAAATCACAACGGGTTTATTTTCCACGCGTTGTCCTAAAACAACCCCTACTGCGAAATCTGATGCATCACACATCAGTTCGAACGGCGTTGTCCAATCCGGTGTTTGCACAACCGGTGTGGAAATCAATTTTTCTTTAAGCACATTAAAAGCATGTAAACATTTTTCATTAAAATCAAACACAACATCCTTCTCCAGCAACTCAGATAATGGTTTGGTGATTTTTGAGAAATATTTTATAAATCGGAGATAAAACCCGGCGTGACCTAGAAAACTCCTTACCCCTTTTACCGAATTCGGTGGGGGCAACTTGGAAATAACTTCAATCTTCACTGGATCTACCTCCAACCCCTTGCTAGACACTTTATGTCCAAGAACGATCCCTTCGCTAACCATCATATGACATTTTTCCCAATTGAGAACCAAATGTGTGTCCTCACATCGTTGCAAAACTTTGTCCAAATTGTATAAACATTCATTGAAAGACGCACCATAGATGGAGAAATCATCCATAAAAACTTCCAAACATCGTTCAACCATATCGGAGAAAATGGCAAGCATGCAACGCTGAAAGGTTGCCAGTGTGTTACACAAATTGAAGGACATACGGAGGTATGCAAAGGTTCCATAAGGACAAGTGAAGGTGGACTTCTCTTGGTCCTTAGGATCAATGGAAATCTGATTGTAGCCCGAATAACCATCGAGAAAACAAAAATGAGATCGGCCTGCCAATCGCTCTAAAATCTGATCAATGAATGGGAGAGGAAAATGATCCTTAAGCATAGCAGCATTCAATCTACGGTAGTCTATACATACACGCCACCCGGTTACCAGATGGGTCGTGACTGGCTCATTCAACAAGTTATGTGTAACAGTAATTCCCCCCTTTTTAGGGACTACCTGTGTAGGACTCACCCACGTCGAGTCGGATATGGCATAGATGATACTTGCAGAAAGGAGCTTGATCACCTCCTTCTTGACGACCTCCATCATGCTAGGATTTAATCTGAACTGTGGCTGATGTTGGGTTTTAGAGGAGGCAGAGAAGCAGCGGAAACAAAAATTTCTCCCCAAAACCCAGAACAAAAGGAATCGCGTCAACGTCTATACAATAGGAAAGATGGTTTGTGGATGCATAAACTGTCTCGAGGCTTGCTCGGTGACAGTACCTCGCGCCTTGCACGGTCTTCACCTCTGGTCTTGGACGGTGTCTGTGCATCTCCTGGTCGCACCGGGACTGAAGACTCCTTGTCTCACCGGGACTATCGGGATTGACAGTTGTCCTCCGAGCGACAGAGGTCTCCCGCCTCTGCAGTCGTCCACACGGACTGCTTGGAACTCCGATCTCCTTGTCGCACATGGAATTGGAAGGAGTCGCACCCTCCTGTCGGCGTACTAGTCGCCAACACACTCTCCTGCCACCAGTCGCAACTACAGTTGTCTTTCCCTTGTTGTGCCTCCCTTTTCAGGTAGCACTTGCTCGGGCTCTCTCGGTTACCAAAACCAGAGAGAACGACAACTTTGCAGAGTAACTGGTTTGCACTGAGTTGTACTTTGAGAAGCCCCCAATACCCCTATATATAGGAGAGTCATGGGACAGGGTTCTCCATCCCGGGCAATGCGGGACTAAAGCAGGAGTAGAAGGGTTCGAGATTTTCCACAAAGAACAACCAACTCGCAACCTAAACCGATCGTTTCACAACTGAAATGGTCAGTTGGGGATCTGAGCCGGTCGGTTGACACCTCAACTGATTGGTTGGGACCCATGAGCCGGTCGGTTCACTTCTGAACCGGTCGGTTCATGGTCCTGACCAGATCCCAATTGACTTTCCTTCTTTTGTTTCTAATTGGTATCGAATACCAATCCTATTTCCCAATCAAATTGGGCAAGTGAAATGAAAGGAAAATTCTCACCAATCTTACTTTCCCAACTTGCTCGGTTGCATCAGTTGAACCGATCATTTCAACTCTTGAAGTAATCGTTTCACCCTTACCATGAGCCGATTGACTCACCACCTGAGCCGATCAGTTCACCAAGCTGAGTCGATCGGTTCATCACATGAGCCGATCGGTTGGGAGTACAGATTGTGCAGAATCAGACAATTGCGGTTTCAATCAATCCGATACTCTAATCAATCAGTCCAACACCTTGAACACTATAATATTGAGCTATCAATTAATTGAGTGTTTAATTGAACTACTAAACTCCTTTAGTAAGCAATCTAAACATTGTTTGTGGACAAAACTCCTTTTCCAGGTTAAATCCTATGTGTGTGACCCTGCAGATCCATTTCACG
The DNA here is from genome assembly GCA_963693085.1 of Alisma plantago-aquatica. NCBI lineage: Eukaryota > Viridiplantae > Streptophyta > Magnoliopsida > Alismatales > Alismataceae > Alisma > Alisma plantago-aquatica. The sequence goes on from OY856414.1 coordinate 466,622,478, forward strand.
TTGGCAGTGAAAGTCCATAACACTTATGACTTCACAAGCAAAGAGTGGTGCCTAGTCACACATCAGTGCTACCCAAGTGAAATAGAAAGTTGGAGAACAACTTTCAATCCTACAATCCGTGAATGGTGTTACAGTGAATGTATAATTCCTTTGTCGCTGATATCCAGAATGAACTCGAGGCATGGAACAGTCATCCTGTCAACATTCATTCATTTCCTTGATCTCAGAGCAGACTGGGTGAGATGTGTGTAACATCAATATCACATATTGATTCACATGTGCATGCGCATGCCTTTCTCAATCCTACTTATCAAGTGGCCAAGGACATCAAACTCCATCAGGAGGGACAAATCCCATATCTATCACTCACCCCTCAAAAGCCCCATGTGTCAAAGCCACCCAATCATCACCTTTATAACAACCCATGTTTTAGGACTGTGTTTGATGATGTCAAAGTGTACCCAACGACATGTGTTGAGTGTAGTGATTTTAGGTCTAAGAATCACACTCACCACCATCACTGTGAGAGCTGACTGTGACTACCAAGTCAAGGTTCCATGTGTCACTCTCACGGTGGGTCTGTCCGGTACCTTGTTCTCTAACAAGTACCTGAAAAACCACTAGAGGGGGGGGGTGAATAGGGTTTTAAACTAATTTAACAATAATTTAACTCAAACAACCACAAATGAGATATCAAGAAGGAAACAAATGGTTTAGAGTGGTTCCAACCTTAGCAAATACTAAGGTTGTCAGTCCACTACCTGGTTACTTACCCAACCGGGATTTTGAAAGTATTAATTTTATTACCTTCACAAGGAATTACACAAAATACAATACTTTCTTACACCCCTTGAACAGCCTTCCCTTTAAGTAGATGCACCAACCCGAGGTAGCCTTCTTGAAGTAACTCCAAGCTCCCCCTTGAAGTAGCCTTCCTCTTTTAGAAGTAACCTCTCGTTGCACCAGCCTTCTTGAAGTAGCTCAAGGTCCCCTTCTTCACCAAGAAGATCTCCAACCTCTCCAATCCGCATCCTCCAACCTAGGAGTAGCAAGGAGAGTACAAACAATAATAGTGAACAAGAAAGGAAAATGGAAATTACAACTTATCCTTTGAAGCACAAGGCTTGATTTGCCTAGATCAAGCGTGTAGATCTCCTAACCAATGTGTATGGAATCATGATTGTTGTGGATAGGAGATGCTAGCCTATAGGACACGAAATTTGAGCTGAGAGAAGAAGTAGCCAATTGTCAATATGCTCAATTGCTCACAAACTGGTTGCTCAATGTAAGTGTATGCTCAAAGATTGCTCAAGTGTAAAAACAAGTGAGTTTAGGTGTCCTAAGGCATGTCCTATTTATAGGAATGTCCTACAAGTGCTTAAGGACGTTCTAGACACTTTCTAGGGGTTTCTAAGTGCTTAACTAGCCATTAGGTATAAGTTTGTTGCTTTAACAACGGCTAGTTAATTAATTATACAGTTGCTGTCAGAGTCCATCTCGGTCGAGAAATGGTCGACCGAGACACCTACTCGGTCGAAGTTTTGTCGAACGACAGGCTCTCTGGATCAAGTGTTTTGCAACGTTTATCTCCAACTGCCAACTACCTTGTCAGCTGTGTCTAACGGCTACTTGGATCTTTCTCGGTCGAGAAGTTTGTCGACCGAGAGTATCTCGGTCGAGGATTTTGTCGACCGAGATAGACCCTGTTTCAATGTTTCAAATAAAGACATTAAGTGTGTGTATGAGTGTGCATATGTGACACTATTGAAGGGGATGACCTATCTAAATGTGGTGTTTAGCTAGGGAAGATCTAACGCTTGATTTACATGAAGTCTAAGTACTTGTACATTATATATTTGTACAATTTTACAATTGATTACATTTCATGACATTTACAATCATTCATGCATATAGATTCCCTAGTGCTTTGTCATTCACCTTATTCCTGCAACACTCAAGTAGCACGTTAGATCAACAAGAATGAAATGTTTTTCATTATCAAAACAAAGGGATTTACAGATGTCCATTTAGCCAACAATCTCCCCCTTTTTGAAGATGACAAACATTTCCTAAATATAAAATAAGAAAATATAAAACATGTGAGTTTCATACCTGAAGATTACCTTTGTAAATTTCTTCTCTTATTTATAAAATGTGTGCTTATTATTCCCCATGAATTATGGAACATGAAATCCAATTCTTTAGGGAATAAAGCAACTTTCAATGTAAAGACAAGAGTTTGTTTATGAAACTCATTGATTGAGTTTTGCATTTATATTTATTTCTCCCCCTTTGTCATTTCAAAAAGGATATCCGTTTAAAAAGAAAAACTCCCCCTTAATTAGATGTCCCGTCAATTTCAAAAAAAAAATGTCCATTAAAAGCCAAAATGATGCAAATAAACGACATTGTTAAGAAGCACAAATATCAAAGAAAACATCTTCCAAAGGAGTGATAAGCAGTTGCTTCCTTATTTTGTTGAATTGGTCTAGTGGAAGCGGTTTTGTAAAAATATCAGCCAATTGATCTTCCGTATCAACATGATGAAGGGAAACATGATTCTTAGAAATATGATCCCTTAAAAAGTGATGACGGATTTCAATATGTTTAGCTCGGCTGTGTAAAATGGGATTGTGTGCTAAGTTTATAGCGCTTGTGTTGTCACAAAAGATAGGCGTAGATGAAAGAGTAAAACCATAATCGTTTAACACTTGTTGCATATAAAGCACTTGAGCACAACAAGATCCGGCTGCCATATATTCAGCTTCAGTTGTAGAGAGGGCAACTGTGTTTTGTTTCTTGCTAAACCAATATATTAAAGCTCTCCCTAACAAGAAACAGCCACCACTAGTGCTCTTGCGATCAAGTCGACAACCAGCATAATCAGCATCAGTATAAGCTTTAAAATCTAAGGATTGTCCTTTTGGATACCATAAACCAAAACATGTAGTGCCAGCTAAGTATCGAAGAATTCGTTTAACTGCTTGAAAATGAGAGTGCATAGGTTGTGATTGAAATCAAGCACAAAGACCAACGGAAAACATGATGTCCGGTCTAGAAGCAGTTAAGTAAAGCAAACTACCAATCATGGCTCTATATAAGGAATCATCAATAGGTTCCCCATTTTCATCCTTATCAATCTTAATAGAAGTGGCCATAGGAGTAGTAGCATGTTTGCACTGATCCATCCCAAAACATTTTAAGAGTTCTTTAGTATACTTTTCTTGGCTTATAAAAATCCCGGCAGGCGTTTGTTTAATTTGGAAACCAAGAAAGAAAGTTAGTTCACCCATGAGGCTCATTTCAAATTCTTTTTGCATAATGTCACTGAATTGTGTGCACAACGATTCATTAGAAGCTCCAAAAATAATGTCATCAACATATATTTGAACAACTAGAAAATCAAATGTATATGTTTTGAAAAATAAAGTAGAATCTGAATTTCCAATAGAAAAACCATTATCAAAAAGATATGTCTTGAGCCTTTCATACCAGTTCCTAGGTGCTTGTTTTAAACCATAAAGTGCTTTCTTAAGTTTATAAACATAGTCACCTTTTTCTGGTATTTCAAAACTAGGTGGTTGGGCAACATATACTTCTTCTTGAATGATTCCGTTTAGAAATGCACTTTTTACATCCATTTGGTAAAGTTTGATGTTTTTATGTGCAGCAATAGCTAGTAACATTCTAATAGATTCAAGTCTAGCTACTAGTGCATACGTTTCATCAAAATCTATTCCTTCTTGTTGATTATATCCTTGTGCTACTAACCGAGCTTTATTCCTTATTACTTCTCCTGCCTCATTTAGCTTATTCCTAAAAACCCATTTAGTTCCAATGATGGTTTTATCTTGTGGTTTAGGAACTAAATCCCATACATCATTTTTAGTAAATTGGTTTAATTCTTCTTGCATTGCTATTATCCAATAGTCATCTTTAAGAGCTTCAGATATCTTCTTAGGTTCAATAATAGAAACAAAAGCCATGTTTGCAACATCCTTAAAGGAAGACCGAGTTTTTACTTTATCATTTGGATTTCCAATAATTAATTCTTGAGGATGATCCTTAATAAGTCTAGGTATTGGTTGTGTTTCAGCTTGGTTATTGTTTGTAGTATCTTTCTCACTATCATTTGGTATGTTTAAGTTTTTGAATTGATTAGTGAGATCAATTATTTCAAAATTTTCTGATTTGGACTCTTCATGAAAAAAGACATGAATAGATTCCTCAACTTTTCTAGAGATAGTGTTGTAGACTCTAAATGCTTTGCTAGAGGTACAATATCCCAAAAAGAATGCTTTATATGATTTAGAATCAAACTTATCTCTATCATCTTTGGTATTTAAAATATAGCATGTGGATCCAAAGGTATGAAAATAGTCAACTCTAGGTTTCTTAGAATGTATTATTTCATATGGAGTTTTCTTCAAATGGGAGTGAACAGTTACTCTATTTAACACATAGCATGCGGTGTTTACAGCTTCAGCCCAAAAGGTTTTGGGTGTGTTATGTTCGAGCATCATAGTTCTAGCCATTTCTTGTAATGATCAATTTTTCCTTTCAACTATGCCATTTTGTTGTGGAGTGCGTGGAGCAGAAAAATTGTGAGTGTACCCATGAGATGTGCAAAATTCTTCAAATACATGATTTTCAAATTCTCCACCATGATCACTTCTAATGGTACATATTTTGCTTTGTAATAGATTTTCCATCTTGGAACAAAATTTTATAAAAACATGAATAGTATCATCTTTGGTTGCAAGAAATTGTACCCATGTATATCTACTATAATCATCAACAATAACAAAACAATATATTTTGCCACTAATAGATTGTGTCCTCATGGGTCCAAATAAATCCATATGAATTAATTCTAAAGATCTACTGGTGCTAAGTACATGTTTAGGTTTATGAGAGGTTTTTGTTTGCTTTCCCAAAGTACATGGTTCACAGTTTTCAACTTGATCAAAGGATAAAGTAGGAAAACCACGAACAAGATCATATTTTACTAGTTTTTTTGATAACATGTGAACTAGCATGTCCTAGCTTTTTATGCCATAGTTGTAAAGTATTTTCATTTGCAAGCAAGCATTTTCCTACTACATATTTCATAGAGTTAGGTCTAAGAATATAAAGATTTCCAACTCTTTTTCCTTCATAGAAAACATTTGTAGTGTTTTCTATTAATAATTTGCAGTAGTTTTTGTTAAATAGAACATCATATCCACTGTCACATAATTGACTAACACTTATCAAATTATGGTGCAAACCATCAATGAGTAGAACATTTTTTATTTCGAGGTTTGTACCAATATTACCTATTCCAGCAATTTTACCTTTACCATTGTCTCCAAAGGTGACTGTTCCACTTTTCTTTTCTTCAAAAGTTTGAAATGCATCCTTGTTCCCGGTCATATGTTTGGAACATCCACTGTCAACCACCCAATCCTGCATTAAAATGTAGGTTTTGGTACCCATGTGATGGTCCGGTATGGTTAGAAGCATTTAATTACAGACTGAATAAAAATCTGACTCAAAACTTCAGTCGGTCGACAACTGTTCGACCGACATCTCTCTCGATCGGCTAATCGTCAATCGAGAAAGTTGCTGTTTTGTTGCTGTAGATTTAATTTGTTACAGGCGTCTGGTCGGTCGACAAAATTTTGACCGATTTTATGTTCGGTCGACAATACTTCGACCGACCAAGTTTCTATTTCAGTACAACATTTCAGAAAATTACCATAATGCATGAAACCTTTTATTAAGTTGAGATAAGACAATATAATTTGCAAAAATAAGCATTTGATCATATCTCAACTGTATTTTATTTGACTCTACTAAGTTTGGGGTTTTGGGACCCAAACTAAGTCGGAATCCTTGGTCTTATAAGGACATGAAAATGAATAATGTCCAAGACGTAGACAAAAATGACAAGTAATAGAATCAACTTCATTTCTTTTTCTAGGAATTGTATTCTTAGGTACAAACATAATCTGAGTCTTAGATGTTGTAATTCTTCTGGGTTGATTTTTCTTTGGAGCATATCCCAAACCTTTTCTTCCATTGAAACTAGAGGAGATTTTCAGAATATTATCAAGGATATCTTTTCTTCTTAAATCATGTAGGTTTCTTTGTAGCTTACCAATGTCATCCATCTTCTTGTGTAAATCTTTTCTTGCTTGATCTAAATCAGATAATAGGGAGTCTCTTTCTTTTACAACATTGTCATAGTCTAGATGGTTACACAGAATTGGTTGAGTCTGAAAATCATTTAGTTTAGCTAACAATTCAGTCTTTTCTTGAGAGAGAAGATCAACATTTGTTTCTAGAGTGAGTAGCTTTCTAGTGCAGTCATTTAAAGATGTTTTTAAAGACAAATTCTCAAGATCAATGTTTTTCTTTTCATAAGAGAGATCATTTAATTTAGCATATAGCTCATCATTTGTTTTGATAACCTTCTTTAGTTTCTTCTTGACATCAACATACTTATCATGAGTTTCTTGTAGACTAGTAATTAACTCTTCTTTAGGAAGATCAAGAAGGCTTACCTCTTGAGAGTCTTCATCATCTTCTCTTGCCATTAGACATTCCACCTTTTCTTCTCCGCTTTCACTTTCACTTGACTCGTCCCATGCCGCTTTATAGGCTTTTTCTCCCTTCTTCTTGTGTGAGCTTTTCTTTCCTTTCTTTGCTTTAGGACATTCATTTTTTAGATGTCCTTTCTTTCCACACTCAAAGCACCTAGGAGGGGAAGAAGAACTAGAAATTTTGTTAGACTTAAATCTTTTATATTTCTTGCTATTGACGATCAAGGCTTCTTCCCCTTCTTCTTCACTTGACTCCTCACTTTCTGGTGTGATGATCTTTGAAGCTTTTAGGGCCACATCCTTCTTCTTTCCTTGTTGAAGTTCACGTTCTCTTCTTTCTTCCTCTTCTAGGGTTGCTTCATGAGCTTCTAGATTGCCAATGAGTTGCTCCATTTTCAGTCGAGTGAGGTCATTAGCTTCTTCAATGGCTGCCACCTTGGGCTTGTATTTAGGAGGAAGTGGTCGAAGGATTTTTGATACCTGATCTTCTTCAAGAACATTTTTTCCTAGGGCATTTAAACCATTAACAATAGAAGAGAATTTTGCAAACATTTCACTAATAGATTCATTTGGATCCATACGGAAGTGTTCAAACTTTTGTTTAAGCATACTAATCTTAGAATTCTTGACTTGAACCGTACCTTCATAAGTTATGTACTTTCTATGCCAAATGTCATAGGCTGTGTCACAGTTTGATATTCTATTAAATTCTCCTACTGAAATTGAACAATATAAAATGCTTACAGCTTTGGCATTCATTTGAGCCAACTTTACCGTATTTGCATCCCACTCTGCATATTGTGTTTGAGGAAGCTCGTATGGGGTTGACACCATCCTCCATAAGTCCCAATTGATGCCTTGGAAGTAGAACTGCATCCTTCTCTTCCAATATGTGTAGTTTGTTCCATCAAATGCTGGAGGTCTAGCAACAAGTGTCCCTTCAAGGTTAAGGTTGTTAAGCACCCCGTCACCCATTCTTCAAGAGATTGTTAGGGTTCCTTGAAGCCTGCTCTGATACCAATTGAAAAACCACTAGAGGGGGGTGAATAGGGTTTTAAACTAATTTAACAATAATTTAACTCAAACAACCACAAATGAGATATCAAGAAGGAAACAAAGGGTTTAGAGTGGTTCCAACCTTAGCAAATACTAAGGTTGTCAGTCCACTACCCGGTTGCTTACCCAACCGGGATTTTGAAAGTATTAAGAGGAATTACACAAAATACAATACTTTCTTACACCCCTTGAACAGCCTTCCCTTGAAGTAGATGCACCAACCCGAGGTAGCCTTCTTGAAGTAACTCCAAGCTCCCCCTTGAAGTAGCCTTCCTCTTTTAGAATTAACCTCCCGTTGCACCAGCCTTCTTGAAGTAGCTCAAGGTCCCCTTCTTCACCAAGAAGATCTCCAACCTCTCCAATCTGCAGCCTTCAACCTAGGAGTAGCAAGGAGAGTACAAACAATAATAGTGAACAAGAAAGGAAAATGGAAATTACAACTTATCCTTTGAAGCACAAGGCTTGATTTGCCTAGATCAAGCGTGTAGATCTCCTAACCAATGTGTATGGAATCGTGATTGTTTTGGATAGGAGATGCTAGCCTATAGGACACGAAATTTGAGCTGAGAGAAGAAGTAGCCAATTGTCAATATGCTCAATTGCTCACAAACTGGTTGCTCAATGTAAGTGTATGCTCAAAGATTGCTCAAGTGTAAAAACAAGTGAGTTTAGGTGTCCTAAGGCATGTCCTATTTATATGAATGTCCTACATGTGCTTAAGGATGTTCTAGACACTTTCTAGGGGTTTCTAAGTGCTTAACTAGCCGTTAGGTATAAGTTAGTTGCTTTAACAACGGCTAGTTAATTAATTCTACAGTTGCTGTCAGAGTCCATCTCGGTCGAGAAATGGTCGACCGAGACACCTACTCGGTCGAAGTTTTGTCGACCGACAGGCTCTCTGGATCAAGTGTTTTGCAACGTTTATCTCCAACTGCCAACTACCTTGTCAGCTGTGTCTAACGGCTACTTGGATCTTTCTCGGTCGAGAAGTTTGTCGACCGAGAGTGTCTCGGTCGAGGATTTTGTCGACCGAGATAGACCCTGTTTCAATGTTTCAAATAAAGACATTAAGTGTGTGTATGAGTGTGCATATGTGACACTATTGAAGGGGATGACCTATCTAAATGTGGTGTTTAGCTAGGGAAGATCTAACGCTTGATTTACATGAAGTCTAAGTACTTGTACATTATATATTTGTACAAGTTTACAATTGATTACATTTCATGACATTTACAATCATTCAAGCATATAGATTCCCTAGTGCTTTGTCATTCACCTTATTCCTGCAACACTCAAGTAGCACGTTAGATCAACAAGAATGAAATGTTTGTCATTATCAAAACAAAGGGATTTACAGATGTCCATTTAGCCAACAGTACCTATGTGCTTGGTTTGATATCACTATATCATGACTAATGAGATTATGTCATCAACCAACACACAATCTCATCTTCAGTGTTATTGATGTCTATGGTTATTTCCACAATAACAACCGACTAGGGAACAAACAAGAATGTATACTCTTAACATCCGTATGATCTCATCATTTAGGTCTTGAACCCAAAAGCATATGTCATTGAGTAAAACCATTCTTTGGACATCTATCATGTTACACCATCATCTCAGAAATAGTTTAAACATATAGATCGGAAATTGCCTTTATTATTATTCAAATCATTTACAAAGTATCCCATTACAATCATCATATGACTTTCTCTATGGGCATACATACCAATAGACTCCCACTTTCACTTAGAGCCAGTCACCAAGGAACCTCAGTCCTTGTGACCTAGCATGACCATCATGCTTCTGCTGAGAAAGGGTCTTAGTCAGTGGATCAGTTATGTTGTCTTTAGTTGGTACTTTGCAAATCTTCACATATCCTCGTTGTACGATCTCTCATATGAGACGGAAGCACCGCAATATGTGCTTGGACCGCTGATGTGATCTGGTTTCCTTAGCTTGTGCAATAGCTCCATTATTGTCACAATAAAGCTCAATTGCATCACAGCTATTGGGAACTACACCATGTTCAGAGATGAACTTCCTGATCCACGCAGCCTCCTTTGATGCATGTGAAGCAACAATATACTCGGCCTCTGTAGTAGAATCGGCAAATGTTTCTTGCTTGGAACTCTTCCAGCTCACAGCTCCATTATTAAGGCAAAACACAAATCCTGACTACGATCTGTAATCATCTTTATCAGTTTGGAAGCTTGCATAGGTGTAACCCTTTACAACCAGCTCTTTCTCGCCGTCGTAAACAAGAAACTGATCCTTAGTCCTTCGCAAGTACTTGAGGATGTTCTTTACGGTTGTCTAGTGAGCATCCCCGGGATCTGACTGGTACCTGCTCGTCATGCTGAGAGCACACGAGACATCTGGGTGTGTGCACAACATAGCGTACATGATGGATCCGATGGCTAATGCATATGGGATCCCATTCATACGCTCCCTCTCTTCACAAGATTGGGGTCATTGTGCTCTAGAGACAGTGACTCCATGTAGCATGGGGATGTTGCCTCTCTTTGAGTTCTCCATGCTGAACTGCTTCAGCACTTTGTCAATGTACGTGCTCTGACTTAGTCCGAGAAGCCTTCTAGATCTATCTCTATAGATCTTAATTCCTAGAATGTAGGATGCTTCTCCTAAGTCCTTCATTGAGAAAGTATTCCCAAGCCAAGTCTTTACCTTCTCTAAGGCTAAGACATCATTCCCCATCAAAAGTATGTCATCCACATACAATATGAGGGATGTGGTCGAGCTCCCACTAACCTTCTTGTACACACAAGGTTCATCTTCATTTTGAGCAAAGCCAAACACTTTGACTTCCTCATCAAATCAAAGATTCCATCTCCGAGATGTTTGCTTCAATCCATAGATTGACCTTTGCAGCTTACAGACTTTATTGGCATTCTTTGGATCTACAAAACCTTCAGGCTGTGTCATGTACACATCCTCATTTATATTCTCATTAAGGAATGCGGTTTTAACATCCATCTGCCAAATCTCATAGTCATAATAAGCTGCAATAGCAAGCATGATCCTGACGGACTTAATCATGGCAACTGGAGAAAAGGTTTCATCATAGTCAACACCTTGAACTTGTCGAAATCCCTTCGCAACCAATCTACCTTTATAAGTTTGCACATTGTCATCCATGTCGGTCTTTTTCTTAAAGACCCACTTGCACCCTATGGGTTTTACCCCTTCGGGTGGTTCCACCAAAGTCCATACTTTGTTGGAGTACATGGATTCCATCTCGGATCTCATGGCTTCAAGCCATTTCTCAGAATATGGTCCCTCTATAGCCTCTACGTAGGTAGTTGGATCATCATCTATGATCAACTCACCACCTTCCTGAGTCACAACGTATCCAAACCTCTCAGGCTCAAGGAGGGTCCTAATAGATCTACGAGGTCCTTGTGTTACCTGAGGAGACTGAGATTCCACAACACCTTGTGAATCTACATTTTCCTCTTGTACATCTACCGGTTCTATATTTTCTTGTTGGGCTTGAACCTCTTCAATCTCTATATTCCTCCCATTGCTTCCTTTGGAAATAAATTCCTTCTCTAGGAACACAGCTGTCCTGGCAACAAACACTTTGTTGTCAGTAGGGTGGTATAAGTAGTATCCCCTTGTTTCCTTGGGATATCCAACAAAATAACATTTATCGGATTTGGGTCCAAGCTTATCAGGAAACATTTTCTTGACGTAAGCCTCACAACCCCAAATCTTTAGAAAAGACAAATCGGGACGCTTCCCGTACCATATCTCATATGGTGTCTTTTGAACCGATTTAGATGGTACACGGTTAAGTGTAAACGCGGTGGTTTCAAGAGCATGACCCCAGAAAGAAATTGGAAGATCAACAAAACTCATCATTGATCGCACCATATCCAACAATGTGTGATTCCTTCTTTCAGACACACCATTATGTTGTGGTGTTCCAGACGGAGTCCATTGTGATATAATACCACGGGCTCGCAGAAGGTCCTCAAACTCCTGGCTTAAGTATTCTCCACCTCGATCGGATCGAAGTGCCTTAATACTTTTACCAAGTTGGTTCTGTACTTCATTCATGAAATCCTTGAACCTTTCAAGGGCTTCTGACTTATGCTTCATCAGGTACACATAGCCATACCTACTGAAATCATCAGTGAAGGTAATGAAGTACTGACACCCATTTCTGGCATTAGATCTAAAAGGTCCACATACATTAATATGTATGAGTCCTAATAGATCACTAGCTCTCTCACCTTTACCTGAAAAGGGAGTCTTGGTCATCTTGCCCAACAAACAAGATTCACATGTCTCTATTGATTCATAATCAAAAGAGTCAAGATAACCATCTTTATGGAGTCTAGAAATGCGCTTATCATTTATGTGCCCTAGACGACAATGCCAGAGATATGTTTTGTTTGAGTTGTTGAGTTTTTGCCTTTTGGTGTTTACGTTGTATACACTTATCTCCAAGTCTATCAAGTATAGACCATAAGACATTGGGGCACTGCCATAAAATATCCCATCTTTATAAATGGAACATTTTCCATTCTTAATAAGAAATTCAAATCCATCTTTATCCAAACAAGAGATGGAAATGATATTCCTATTTATGGCGGGTACATAATAGCAGTTCTTCAACTCAATTATTAGCCCACTTGGTAGAGTTAACTCATAGGTTCCTACGGCACTGGCGGCAACTCTTGCCCCATTGGCAACATGTAGTTCAACCTCACCTTTCCCCAAAGGCCTACTTCTCTTAAGATCCTTCACATTTGAACAAATGCGAGATCCGCATCCGGTATCAAGTACCCATGACGAAGAAGTAGTAAAGTTAATCTCTATCATGTATACACCATAAGTAGAGATATCTATCTCTGACTTCTTCCTCTATCGTTCCTTCCATCCTCTCCATGTAGAAGAAATTGGTTTGGTGAGAGAACCCTTCTCTCCCTAACCTTTCGTACCATTGATCTCTATCAATGAATTTTCTTTCTTCTTCACCAACGCATTAAGCGTACATAGAGTGGATTCTAAGGCTCCTGGTATATCTAGATTGTACAGAACACTTCTCACAGTCCTCAACCAGTTATGGAATTTATTCTCAATTAATTTTCCCATTTTAAAAGATGATTCTTTTGCCATTCTACAAGAGAAAATTGCATTTGTCAAAACTCCTTTTAATTTGATTTGAATAAAATGTGACGATAGTTAATTAGGCCTTTAATTAATTACCGCTCCCACTATTTTGACTCAAATTGATAGCCCTCACCATCAATTCGGAAGATTGCAGTGTACAATCTTCTAGTGGGTCAAGATCCTGAAATCCTCTGAGCCATGGACCAGCTAGGGCTGTCACCCACAACTCAGATCTCTCAGGTGCCAATTGCATCATATGAAACTCTTGAAAGATGTCATATGCAACTCCTTTCCATGATCATCTCCATGCCTTAAGGTGCTAGATCCTATCTAGGTCACCTTGTTAAGTCTGACCCAAAGCCAACACGATGAATATGCACCCTGCTAGGGAAGACCCACACATTCATCCTTCACGCTTCCACGAGATAGACGGTGAACCACGCTAGGGCGTGCCCACACTTGGTCGATCAAGCTTTTCACGTGTGTCGCATTTGGAAGGCATCTAAAACTTAATATTTAATGAGGGATTTGGTTTTTTTATATACATATACATATCCAATCACCACAATATATAGTACGTATCATATACATGCTATATCCCACAGAAAACATGCAAAACGATAAAAATCAATGATTATGGCCATCCTATTGTGATTCCTCGAGCCAAGAGGAATCACGGTCATCTAGGTCTACATCACATGCAACCTGTACAAGATGAAATATGTGCTTGCCTTTTTGGGTTTGATCAGCTCATCTCCATGATTGATCGGCTCGCCATCAAGTTGGTTGCTCGGGTGCCACCAGCCAATCGACTGGCACCTCCAACCGATCAGTTCATCGGTCGTCATGCATCTCCTCAGGTCGCCACCCCTTGTCTCGCTCCTCAAACCAGCCGTCTGAATCACCAACCGATCGGTTCACACCTTGAACCGATCGTCTCAGGTCGTCCGTCGTTCTTTGACATAATAGGAAATAAAATCTATCCTATTTACAATTGAATTGTGAAACCCCGAGTTACATTCGGGGGGAGCAAAGGTAGGAAAAGAAATCTCGAATTATTTTGAGTTACATTAGGAATAGGAGAAGGGGAATCGGTGCGCAGACCGAGATGCAAGAAACCACACACAACCACACACAGATATAGGGTTTATAGGCCATAACCATGCTACACATCCACCACAAAACTCGTTTAAGGGCGACGCGTATCGAGTGCATTAATATTACATATCATATATGTATATTTGGGATTTGTGGATTGGACATGCATAAAGCCAATTTTATTTGCATCATATGCAATAAATAAAGGCGACAAACCAAAATTGATCATATCAATAATCCTAAAATATAGAGCAGTTGACGTGGCTCTGATACCACTGTTGGGTTTTAGAGGAGGCAGAGAAGCAGCGGAAACAAAAATTTCTCCCCAAAACCCAGAACAAAAGAAATCGTGTCAACGTCTATACAATAGGAAAGATGGTTTGTGGATGCATACCTTGTCCCGAGGCTTGCTCGGCAATAGTACCTCACGCCTTGCGCGGTCTTCACCTCCGGTCTTAGACGGTGTCTGTGCAGCTCCTGGTCGCACTGGGACTGAAGACTCCTTGTCTCACCGGGACTGTCGGGATTGACAGTTGTCCTCCGAGTGACAGAGGTCTCCCGCCTCCGCAGTCATCCACACGGACTGCCTGGAACTCCGATCTCCTTGTCGCACAAGGAATCGGAAGGAGTCGCACCCTCCTTTCGGTGTACTAGTCGCCAACACACTCTCCTGCCACCAGTCACAACTGCAGTTGTCTTTCCCTTGTTGTGCCTCCCTTTTCGGGTAGCACTTGCTAGGGCTCTCTCGGTTACCAAAACCAGAAAGAATGACAACTTTGCAGAGCAACTGGTTTGTACTTTGAGAAGCCCCCAATACCCCTATATATATAGGAGAGTCATGGGACAGGGTTCTCCATCCCGGGCAATGCGGGACTAAAGTAGGAGTAGAAGGGTTCGAGATTTTCCACAAAAAACAACCAACTCGCAACCAGAACCGGTCATATCACAACTGAAATGGTCGGTTGGGGATCTGAGCCGGTCAGTTGACACCTTAACTGATCGGTTGGGACCCATGAGCCGGTCGGTTCACTTCTGAACCGGTCGGTTCGTGGTCCTGACCAGTTCCCGATTGACTTTCCTTCTTTTGTTTCTAATTGGTATCGAATACCAATCCTATTTCCCAATCAAATTGGGCAAGTGAAATGAAAGGAAAATTCTTACCAATCTTACTTTCCCAACTTGCTCAGTTGCATCAATTGAACCGATTGTTTCAACTCTTGAAGCAATCATTTCACCCTAACCATGAGCCGATCGACTCACCACCTGAGTCGATCGATTCACCAAGCTGAGCCGATCGGTTCATCACATGAGCCGATCGGTTGGGAGTACAGATTGTGCAGAATCAGTCAATTGTGGTTTCAATCAATCTGATACACTAATCAATCAGTCCAACACCTTGAACACTATGATATTGAGCTATCAATTAAATGAGTGTTTAATTGAACTACTAAACTCCTTTAGTAATCAATCTAAACATTGTTTGTGGACAAAACTCCTTTTCCAGGTTAAATCCTATGTGTGTGACCCTACAGGTCCATTTCACATTGGCAGTGAAAGTCCATAACACTTATGACTTCACAAGCAAAGAGTGGTGCCTAGTCACACATCAGTGCTACCCAAGTGAAATAGAAAGTTGGAGAACAACTTTCAATCCTACAATCCGTAAATGGTGTTACAGTGAATGTATAATTCCTTTGTCGCTGATATCCATAATGAACTCGAGGCATGGAACAGTCATCCTGTCAACATTCATTCATTTCCTTGATCTATGAGCAGACTGGGTGAGATGTGTGTGACATCAATATCACATATTGATTCACACATGCATGCGCATGCCTTTCTCAATCCTACTCATCAAGTGGCCAAGGACATCAAACTCCCTCAGGAGGGACAAATCCCATATCTATCACTCACCCCTCAAAAGCCCCATGTGTCAAAGTCACCCAATTATCACCTTTATAACAACCCATGTTTTAGGACTGCGTTTGATGATGTCAAAGTGTACCCAATGACATGTGTTGAGTGTAGTGATTTCAGGTCTAAGAATCACACTCACCACCATCACTGTGAGAGCTGACTGTGACTACCAAGTCAAGGTTCCATGTGTCACTCTCACGGTGGGTCTGTCCAGTACCTTGTTCTCTAACAAGTACCTATGTGCTTGGTTTGATATCACTATATCATGACTAATGAGATTATGTCATCAACCAACACACAATCTAGTCTTCAGTGTTATTGATGTCTATGGTTATTTCCACAATAACAACCAACTAGTGACTAAACAAGAATGTATACTCTTAACATCTGTATGATCTCATCATTTAGGTCATGAACCCAAAAGCATACGTCATTGAGTAAAACCATTCTTTAGACATCTATCATGTTACACCATCATCTTAGAAACAGTTTAAACATATAGATCGGAAATTGCCTTTATTATTATTCAAATCATTTACAAAGTATCCCATTACAATCATCATATGACTTGCTCTATGGGCATACATACCAACAGCTGAATTACAGGTTTGGCTC
Organism: Alisma plantago-aquatica; assembly: GCA_963693085.1. Lineage (NCBI taxonomy): Eukaryota > Viridiplantae > Streptophyta > Magnoliopsida > Alismatales > Alismataceae > Alisma > Alisma plantago-aquatica. The sequence continues at coordinate 466,638,896 of OY856414.1, forward strand.
CCTCCTCGAGCCAGATCTTGTGCTGGCACAATGTAGGGGAGATCCCCTTGATGTCTACGACCGACCAACCGAATGCACCTCGGTGGTTCTTCGGCACGATCAGCAGTTGATCCTCCTCCTCGGCACTCAGATATGCCGAAATAATCACTGGCATCTTTTCACCCTCAGCTAGAAATGCATATTTCAAGTGCCGTGGCCGTGGCTTCAATTCTAATTCTGGCGGGCTGATTAAGGATGATTGAGGCGGTGGTGGGAGTTCTCCAAGGTCTTCATAGTACCTAGCATAGAAACACAGAAGCACCTGAAGCATCTTGGCACACTCTTTTAGTGACTTGCTTCTCATCCAATCATGTGTTATATTAACCAGGCAGGCCTCAAGAGGTAATTCTGGATATGCATTTGACGTGTATTTTACTACGCGCTAAAAACGCAAGTATACGCGTCGAGTAATATAGGCCTTTGTGAGGCCTGAGTTGAACTCAGGGATATGTGAATTATTGGAGACTCCTACTAACTAATCGCAATCAGCTAGGCCGAATGACAAAATAGGGTTTGTTGTCGAAATTAAAAAGAAAACAAAATGAAACAAAGAAAACAATCAATTAAATGTTAATTTAATCAATTCAAAAGGGTATCTTTAGGATTGCGGTTTCACCGTGGGTTTTCATTGTATTAGATTTTATATAATTCCTCACTCTTCTCTCTCTATCTGGGTAGTGGCCTGAATACAGAATTACCCACTGTCGTGGTGTAATCCTCTACTTAGGTTTAGTTTGATTCCACCGTCGTAGTAATCATTCCCCTAAACTAAGCGCATTACAAACGGTCTCTCAGTTTCCACCATTAATTTTACACCTCCTTTGTCAAGGGATTTATCGATTAATGTAGGTTTCGTCTCTTTTCCACCGTTAATCCTTCTGTCGAAGTGATTAAGGGCATTAGATTATTATTATGGTGATCAAGCATAACAATATATATGGAGAAAACGAAACTATACCACGGATTTAAGAGAGAAAATATGAATTATCAATATAAAATTGTCATACAATGCATTCCCGGGCTACTCCCGGTCCTAAAGATGGAGGGTTTTAGCCTCTCATGTTCATCTCACACGAATACATGGTAGAAATAGGGGAATTCATAAGAAAAACGTGAAACAAGTGGGAAAACCCCTGAACGGAGAAGAACCGGTAGATCCTTGGCGTAGAATATGAGCTTCCCCGCCTATCGGTGGTGGAATTCATCTTCGGCAGCGTCTGAATCACCCGGGATGAGCCTCTGGTCTCCGTTCTCCTTTTTCTCCTTCCTCGGCACTCGTGCAATGCAAAAGAATTATCCTCCTCTCTCGGCGGCCGTCATTAGGTATAAGTCCCTAATTAGGTCGTCAAATAACTCCAGTCGTCTGATTGAGATCAAAACCAATCCAACGCATATCTGCCGGCGTCGATACCATCGACGCGGGTCGATGGTATCGACCCAGCGTATTAGCGGCAGCTTTCTTTTTCTTTTCATCTGAGCGCCTGTGGTCATCTCGATACCATCGACTTTGGTCGATGGTATCGACTCTCTTTAGCGTCGGTTGTTGTCGTTTAGCGACGCTGTAGCTCTCCATGTGTCGATGGCATCGACTCTCGTCGATGGTATCGACTCTGTGCTGCTCCTCTCGGCTGGCAACCTGTGTCTTGGTCGATGGTATCGACTTCCGTCGATGGTATCGACGGAAGAAGATACTTGTTCTTCCTGAAATTCCACAATAAGACCAAGTAAATCCACACAAATTATGATAATATAATAAATAATGCTCAAAATGGTAACACAAAGGGGATTTGACATAGAATGTTGGCAAAGACCGAAATGAGTGAATTATGCAATATTATCCACAAAAAATGAGTAATTAGAGCACAAAACACATATGAAAAAGGTCTATAAATGCGACTCAAAATCATCGCATCAAACTCCCCTAAGCTTGAACATTGCTCGCCCTCGAGCAACTAGTCCTTATAATAGAATTGCAGATGTCAACTAAAAATCAACACACCAACCCAACATCCCATGCGACTCCCACTGAACGTTCTCAAACCGGCCTTCTCTAACCACAGAACAGTAATTACCCTAAAGGCGACAATAATCATCAATAAGAGAAACTATCCTTAAAACCGATGAATACTATCACATAAGGCAGTTAACATAATAAAATTCGTCGATTCAGCATTGGTGCATCTTGTGATCACCTATACTACGTTGCTCGCCCTTACTACCATCTACATGGAAGCAGTTCTCCTGATAATCATTAGTGAGGAGAATTTCACGGTGGCCTACCAATCCGAGCAACGGGTGGATGGAAATGGGTGGTTCATGGAAGAACTTGGAAGCATTGCACAGTTTCAATATGCATAAAACAAAATGTCCTACGTGACGCAAATGCACATTAAAAAATGCCCTAATGCCTAAATTGGGTGAAATGATGCATGCACTAACCTTCCACCTCAAAATGAGATGGAAATCTAATTAAGCCACATCATGTACTCAATTTTCCTGTAATGTGAGTGATATCATGTTCCTTTCTCCCTCTTATTCCATTTCCTTCTAAATTCTCTTTCTTTTTTTTTATATTTTTTTTCTTTCTTTCTTTTAGCCCACATATCCATAATTGCTTAGAGATACATGTATTGGGTTGTTTTCTTCATGATTGGAAATCTTTACAATATTTCAAAGGTATGGAACAGTTTAGATCACTTTTGAGGAAAAATTTGAGATACATGGCGTACTTTATGCATGATAATCATGAAAGTCATGAGTGCAACTACATGGCATGCACCTAAAGGTGATGTGCATGAATCCTTATATATTCCTCTTTTTATGCAAAAGTATGGAAAATATCAATGCAATTCCTATCTAAATGCTATGCACACAAGAAGGAATTAAAACTGTGCTTTACTTCCAATTCTTAGGTGGATTATGGAAAAATGACGTGGAATGATCACAAAATTAAATGACTGAACCTTAGAAGGATATTATGTGTCCCTCCTTACTGACATGTGTAGCAGTTTAGAGGGTTCTCTCTCTTACATCCAATTAAGGTCTCATTACCATTTGGTTAGGTTAGGCTCAAACAACCGTTACTATCCACTTTTCATGAGTCAATGGGAGTATAGGTGTGACATATTGTTTTAAAGTTGACATAATCAATAATTTTCATAGGATAAGTTCCCCAAGGACAACCAAGTCACGCTATCCAAAAGACACAAAAATTTTAAAATTCCCTTCAATTTCCCATGAACTAACAGCAAGATGACAACTTTTACGACATCCACAGTTACACTAGATAGATGTGGATCCTAAACAAAAACTAAAAATGCAAGAACAAATAGCAAAGCAAAAACTAAAAACAACAAAAGAAAAGATAGAGTTGTTCCAGCTACCCCCCTAAGCTTGAATTCGACTATGGCCTCATAGTCAAAAACAAACTTAAGAGTGGAACAGAGATACCCTGATCATTCGTGTGGAGGCGGAGGCGGGTACTGTGGGGCCGTAGGATCCCAAGAAGGATACTCCCCCTGGAAACTCGGATCGTAATGGGTCCTCGGCGGAGGCTGTAGATAGCCTCCAAAGTAGCTCTGACTCTAGTAATGCTCGTAAAAGGGCTCCTGTTGCATCTCCATCCTTTGCAACCGATTGTTTATCTACTGTTGGTTGTCGAGGAGGAGACGTTCATTCTCGAACATCGCCCTTTGGTTGTCAAGTAACCGGTTCGTAGTATCCTGAATACCAGTATACATCTCTAGATGTTGCTGCTGTGTCTGATGTATGTCCTGCAGCATCGTATACATGCCTTGCATTGAGTAGACATCCTCGCCTGGCTGTGAGGGCTGTGGTGATGGCGGCGGGGGCTGTGATGATGAAGACGCACCCGGATGCATCCTAGGACGCTTCCGTGGTGCTACTCGTGCACGAAGAGGTGTGAAAGCCTCCTCGTCCCCCTCAGCCTCGCCTTCTTGGTCGTCATTCCCGCCTTCTTCCTCATCGGACTCGACAGCTATGATCGGCCACCGGAAGTGTTGGGCTCCCTCGATGTGGAAGACGGCGTCCGGCAGTGCGCATTCCTGGTAAGCGTGGTTGACGTGGCAGTGTGCGTACGCCAACCCATCCCGGAGAAGGATAAGGTTTGAACGATGCAGATGTTGCACGTTCACCTTACTCCTTGTGGAAATCAGAGTCATGGACTGGAGATTCAGCCCCAAGTAGTGCGCCAACCTGGTGATGAGCCCACCAAAATGGATCAGAGCCTTCCTTGTGCTCCTCTTCACCGCCAGGACGCGCTGCAGAAAGAACACACCCCAGTTGCATTCTTGTCGCTTCAGGAGCATGTAGAGGAAGAAAAGATCGCTATCCTGAAACTTGCTCAATGCTAAATCGCTCCGAGCAAAGAACGTAAGGCTCAAAATCCGGTGTAAGACCCGGACGAAGGGATGCTCGAAGTCCGCTACCGCAGCATTGTGGTAGCTCACTGTCTTGCCCGCCGGCACTGTGACTAGCTCGGCGAAGATCTTGTCGTAGTCGGTGCGGGAATCTGGCCGCCGGTGATCATGTTGGGAGTGGTTCCAGTTAAAGATGTTGTTGAACTGCTTAAGGGTGATGTTGTAGTTGATGTTGAACAGCCGGAACGATACTCGGCCCTTGATCCACTCACGGTCCGACGCCGCCACGTCATTGGGTACGACGCAGACGTCGAGGGATGCCATAAACTCCGCCACCAATTCCTTGTAGGTGAGCCATTCACCGAAGAACGGCTACCCATCCGCATGGCGCTCCAGCTCGCCTGGCCTTATGCTGGTGTGGCGTGCTTGACCCTTCAGCACATAGGCCAAGTTGGCCTCGAATCCAAGATCGTGTATCATCCCCCGGTCCACATACCGGGTCGGCTCGATCTTCCGCTTCATGATTTCCTCATAGACCTTCCTCACCTCCGCCGATGGGTGAACCAGGCGCGGACGTGAGACTGAAGCAGTAGGGGGTGGAACAAACTCCACGATCTCCATGGGATTCGCGCTCGAGGACGATGATCCGACGGCGTGCACCATTGTTGCTAGAAAGATGGGATTAGAAGAAAAGAGCTCGGAGAAGATGGAGAAGTGATTCTCCACTCGGTGAAGATCCCTGCTCGCGGTCGCCGCTCTTCAGTCTTGGAGGGCTCGGAGGAGTGCTCGGCGCAAAGGAGGACGTTTGCTCTGAAGGTGTGACGTCAAATGACGTTGCAATTCTCCTTAAATAGACTTGGTCGGCGCCACTGTTAACCCGTCGATACCATCGACGCGGGTCGATGGTATCGACACGTCTCGCTGGTATCCGCCTCCCTCGCGAGTATCGACAGCTGACGTTTGCTGGATCGGGAAACCCGGATCGCTGACGTGTCGATACCATCGACGAAAATCGATGGTATCAACGCAGCACCCAGATCGCTGACGTGGACTCGCGATCGTCGTCGATGTCTTTGCACGGATCGGTGACATGGATGTCGATACCATCGACGAGGGTCGATAGTATCGACTTGCCTTTATTGCGACACCGCCACTTCTTCAATTCAGCCTGTGATCATGTCGATACCATCGACGAGGCCGTCGATGGTATCGAGTTGACTGAGCAAAATCGTTCTGAACTTCTCCAGAGATCTCGATGGTATCGACTGGCATGTCGATACCATCGACCATTATTGTGCAACCTGCCTGTAGGTATGTCGATACCATCGACGCGGGTCGATGGTATCGACTCAGTGCGATTTTTGCAGCTGTCAACCTGAACCCATGTCGATGGTATCGACCCTGCCTGTACCTGCACATTGAACAAACGGATCAAGGTATCTTCTTTACACTAAAATTTAAACGAAATAAAAGCAATCTACGACTATAACTAAACTATCCTAATGTACCAATGGTTGGGTTGCCTCCCAACAAGCGCCCTTATTTAACGTCTTAGGCTAGACGTCTTCCCAGCATCTCATTCATTCACAAGTGTAATGAGTTTGAACTCATTCACTTTTCTCTTGTAGTTTTCACCAAAATACAACTTCAACCGTTGCCCGTTCACCAAGAATGTGGCATCTCCATCACGCACAAGAATCGCACCATGCGGTCTCACCTCTTCCACTACGAAGGGTCCACTCCACCGGGACTTCAGCTTCCCGGGATGCAATTTGAGACGGGAGTTAAACAATAGAACACTATCTTCTTTCTTGAACGTGCGCAGTTTGATATGTCGATCGTGGATCAGCTTTGTACGCTCCTTGTAGATGCGGGCATTCTCATATGATGTCATGCGTAACTCATCTAATTCATTCAACTCAAACATCCTCTTTCTCCCGGCTTCATCATAACTCAAGTTCAGCCTTCTTAGCGCCCAATGGGCCTTGTGCTCCAACTCCACCGGAAGGTGGCAAGCCCGTCCATATGCCAACCTAAAAGGCGTGGTGCCTATAGGTGTTTTGTACGCCGTTCTATACGCCCAAAGTGCGTCCGGTAGTAGGGCACTCCAATTTTTCCTTGTGGATGCCACTGTCCGTTCTAGAATCTTCTTGATTTCCCGATTTGAGACCTCCACTTGTCCTTGCGTCTGTGGATGATATGGGGTGACGATGTTGTGCTTGACCCCATATTTCTTCAAAAGTGTCGAAAATTTCTGATTCCGGAAGTGTGTGCCTCCATCACTTATGATCATTTGGGGTATCCCGAACCTGCAGAATATATTTTCTTTCACAAACCTGCACACTACATTAGAATCATTAATCCTTGTGGGGATTGCTTCCACCCACTTCAACACATAATCAACAGCAAGCAAGATATATAAATTTGAATTCGAGGACACAAAGGGTCCCATGAAGTCTATGCCCCATAAGTCAAAAACCTCAACTTCTTGAAATACATTCAGGGGAATTTCTTGTCTCCTTGAAATGTTACCTGCTCGTTGACACGGGTCACATTGCCGTACAAACTCGTAGGCATCCCGGAACAAAGTTGGCCAATAAAGGCCGCTTTCCAACACTTTGGCTGCTGTCCGTGAACTAGCATGGTGTCCTCCCGTAGGCGACGCATGGCAATGGTGGAGAACACTCTCGTACTCCACCTCCGGCACACACCTGCAAAGAATACCATCCCTGCACTGCTTCAAAAGAATTGGGTCATCCCAAAAATAGTATCTCAAAGAATGAAAGAATTTCTTTTTCTCTTGATAAGACCAGTCTTCCGGGATGATCCCGCAAGCCAAATAGTTAACAATTTTAGCAAACCGTGGTTCCTTAGAATCAATTTTCAAAAGTTGTTCATCGGGGAACGTCTCAGTTATGGGTATGTGTATATCTTTCTCATCTACCCTATCTAACCTAGACAAGTGGTCAGCCACCACATTTTCAATTCCCGACTTGTCCTTGATTTCAATATCAAATTCTTGTAAAAGCAAAATCCACCTAATGAGTCTAGGCTTTGCATCCTTTTTCTCCATCAAATATTTTATCGCAGCGTGATCAGTCCACACAACTACTTTAGAACCCACTAAGTACTGCCGAAATTTTTCAAAAGCAAACACGACGGCAAGTAACTCTTTTTCTGTAGTTGTATAGTTCAATTGAGCATCATTAAGTGTTTTGGAGGCGTAGAAAATCACAGCGGGCTTATTATCTACCATTTGCCCCAAAATGGCTCCCACTGCATAATCAGAAGCGTCGCACATCAATTCGAATGGTTTTGTCCAATCCGACGTCTGAACAACCGGAGCGGAAATCAATCTTTCTTTCAAAACTTCGAATGCGTGAAGACACTTATCATTGAAATCAAAAACTTCATCTTTTTCCAACAACTTGGATAGAGGTTTTGAAATTTTCGAAAAATCCTTGATGAATCGCCGATAAAACCCGGTGTGTCCCAAAAAGCTTCTCACCCCTTTTACAGAATTTGGTGGGGGTAGCTTGGAAATCACCTCAATTTTTACTGGGTCTACCTCAAGACCCTTTCTAGACACCTTGTGTCCTAGCACTATTCCTTCCGTCACCATCATGTGACATTTCTCCCAATTGAGGACCAAGTGTGTATCCTCACAACGCTGCAACACCTTGTCCAAATTATAAAGACACTCATCAAAAGACGCCCCATAAACTGAGAAGTCATCCATGAAAACCTCAAGACAACGCTCCACCATGTCAGAGAATATGGCGAGCATGCAGCGTTGAAACGTCGCCGGCGCATTACATAATCCAAACGGCATACGTCGGTAAGCAAAAGTCCCATAGGGGCAAGTGAACATAGACTTCTCTTGATCCAAAGGATCAATAGAAATCTGGTTATACCCCAAATACCCATCCAGAAAACAAAAATGCGACCGACCGGCAAGACGTTCCAAAATTTGATCGATAAATGGCAAAGGAAAATGATCTTTAAGAGTGGCAGCATTCAGTCGGCGGTAGTCAATGCAAACACGCCACCCGGTTACCAATCGGGTGGTGACCGGTTCATTCAAAAGATTTTTAGTAACAGTAATTCCCCCCTTTTTAGGGACTACCTGTGTGGGACTCACCCACGTCGAATCTGATATGGCATATATGATCCCTGCAGCAAGAAGTTTTATGACTTCCTTCTTCACAACCTCCATCATGCTCGGATTTAGACGTCTTTGAGGTTGAATGACTGGCTTGGCTCCCTCCCCGAGCCGTATCTTATGCTGACAAAGTGTAGGGGAGATTCCCTTGATGTCTGCAACAGACCACCCAAAAGCTCCACGGTGGTTCTTGAGCACTATCAGTAGTTGCTCCTCCTCATCCGCACTCAAGTAAGCAGATACAATCATCGGTAACTTGTCCTTCTCAGCTAGAAAGACATACTTAAGATGCGGGGGCAGTGGCTTCAACTCCAACTCTGGCGGGCAAGTAAGAGATGATTGCAGCGGTGGGGGAAGTGTACCTAAGTCTTCATAGTGCCTTGTGTAGAAACATGGAAGCATCTGAAGCATTTTGGCGCACTCCTTGAGTGAAGTAGTCTGCATCCAATCATCAGTGACATTCAACAAACACGCCTCCAATGGCAATTCTGGATATGCATGAAAAACTGAAGTAATAATTGCATCATCCTCCCAAGAAGGTGGAATGTCCTCATTCTCATCATTCGGAAACCCAACAGCTTTGCATAAAGAGACAACTTTAGTTTGCTCCATAATGTCTACAGCTAATGTTCCATTATCCATCTTGCTCATCACATGAGCCATGTCCAAGAATGGCTTCCCAAGGCAAAGTGAGATATTGTGGTCCACATGTTTCACCATGTTACAATGTGCTTTTGCTTTAGTAGATGCATTGCTAGTGGGCATGACCATCTCAAAGCGATCATCCGCAATGCCCAAGGTCAGGCGACCTCTCCCCATCTCCAAGATCATATCGGCTGTTGCTTGGAATGGGCGTCCAAGTAGCAACTCATTGCCATGCTCGTCCTGCATTTCCATAACCATGAAATCATCCGGAAAAACAAATCGGTCTACCTTTACCAAGACATCTTCACAGATTCCATAAGGTTTCACCACAGAATTATCGGCCAATTGGATAGTCATGTTGCTTGGCCTTGACTCCTTTAATCCCAACTTTTTAAATGTAGAAAGGGGCATCAAATTGATGCTTGCCCCAGAATCACAGAGTGCCTCTCCAAATTTGAACTTCCCGATAAAACAAGAAATATTGAAACAACCGGGGTCCTGTCTCTTCGGCGGCAAAGTGCCCATAATGAAAGCACTCACTTGCTCCTTCAGCACCACGACCTCAGTGTCGGGTATTTTCCTTTTTTTGTTGATGACATCTTTTAGAAACTTCCCGCAAGATGGGATTTTCTCAATCGCCTCTAACAATGGAATATTTACCGAGAACTTTCTAAAGCTGTCCAGAAATTTCTTGAATTGCGCATCCACCTTCCTTGCCTTTGCACTATTGGGATAGGGGACCGGAACGGTATGTGCCCTTTGATGAGGTGGCACATAGGGTGTCAATTTCTGCGGTTCCTCCTCAGTAGCTTGTTCTTCATTACCATCCATATCTATATCTTCAGCTTGCCCTGTGACAGATGTGGGCTGCTCCTTCGTGGTTGCATCTTCAACTTTGTCCTGCGGTATGCTTGTGTCATCCATCCTTGGATTTAACACCTTCTTGCCGCTTCTCAGTAAGATGGCCTTGGCCTGCTGGTTTCCCCCGGGAACATTGGTGTTCCCCGGAAAACCCGGATGTGCTGGCTTATTCAAGCTTGCAATTTCAGCTGCCATCTGCGCCATGGAAGTCTCTATGGTTCTCATTTGAGCCCCATGGCTCTGCAAAGTCTGCCCAAATTGGTTCATAAATTCACCCTATTGCTTGATTTGTTGCCCAAATGTATTCATTAACTCCTGGTTTTGTTTGATGACCTGATTAAGCAACTTCGTGCTCTTGTCCTCTGTGGCTGGTGCAGGCTTGGTGTCCGGATCCTGCAGAAAATTGTTCGGATCCTTCCATGAGAATTTCTTGTCCTTTCGCCATGAGTAATCATTATTCCTGTACCCTTGTTGTTGCCTTATGTACTTGGCTTGAGCCTCATCCTCGGACTCATTGTCTTCCTTCTGCAGTAGCTTCTTTGCGAGAAGATCCATCTTCTCATTTAACTCTCTCATTGCCTTTGACTCACTGGCAACTCTCGCTTGCTCAACTGGGCCTCTCTCTCTTTCTCCCCAAGATTGTTTTCTTGCCATGTTCTTCAGTATTTCCCAGCATCTCGTATCAGTGTTATTTAAGAAAAATCCTGAACCGGCTGAGTCCAAGTTACTTCTATCATGCTCGGAGAGAGCAAAATAGAAGATCTTCACCTGTGTCTCCTTGTCCAGTCCATGATGCGGACATCTCCTCAACATGACTTGGAATCGCTCCCAGGTCTCAGAATATGTTTCACCCGCCTGTTGGGTGAAATTGTGAATCTTCCTAATCATGTCGTTGGTCTTCTCAGGAGGGAAAAACCTCTCGAAGAAAACCTCCACCATATGATCCCATGATTCAACAAACTCATCGTCGAGGTTGTGTAGCCACTCTCTCGCAACTCCTGCCAGGGAGCTTGGGAACAACTTGAGGTACAGAACATCCTGTGGGAACCTGTCTATCTTCACCATATCGCAATTTTCAACGAACTGACTGATGTGTGCCACTGGGTCCTCATTCTTCAACCCGTGAAATGCATTTGATTTAACCAAGTTAATCAACGCTGGATCAATCTTGTAGGTTGGAATGTTGAGCCCCTGTTTCTTGATAGGCCCCTTTGAAGCTGATGAAGAAGACGCTTTGATCTTCTCCCATATCGTCTGTGGTTCGGCCATTTCTTCTGCTTGCTCTTGCTCAGATTCAGAATCTATGTCGCTTTGGTGATCTTGCTCGTAGTAATCCTCGTCCTCTGGTCCCGGAGGTGGAACCTCAGGTGTGCGATTGTCGTAGTCTGTACTACGTGTATGCACCATGCAAAGTACCTGAAATAAGAAAATCGGGGTTCAGTACTATGCTTTGAACGAGTAAACACAAATATAAAGAAATTTAAGAATATTTAAAATTGTTTCAAAATAAAATTAAAAAATATGTGGCCTAGAGTGGCCGCTCTTAGCACTCGAAGTGCCAACAATTCGCCGTATCCCCGGCAACGGCGCCAAAAACTTGACGTGTATTTTACTACGCGCTAAAAACGCAAGTATACGCGTCGAGTAATATAGGCCTTTGTGAGGCCCGAGTCGAACTCAGGGATACGTGAATTATTGGAGACTCCTACTAACTAATCGCAATTAGCTAGGCCGAATGACAAAATAGGGTTTGTTGTCAAAATTAAAAAGAAAACAAAATGAAACAAAGAAAACAATCGATTAAATGTTAATTTAATCAATTCAAAAGGGTATCTTTAGGATTGCGGTTTCACCGCGGGTTTTCATTGTATTAGATTTTATATAATTCCTCACTCTTCTCTCTCTATCCGGGTAGTGGCCTGAATACAGGATTACCCACTGTTGTGGTGTAATCCTCTACTTAGGTTTAGGTTGATTCCACCGTCGTAGTAATCATTCCCCTAAACTAAGCACATTACAAACGGTCTCTCGGTTTCCACCATTAATTTTACACCTCCTTTGTCAAGGGATTTATCGATTAATGTAGGTTTCGTCTCTTTTCCACCGTTAATCCTTTTGTCGAAGTGATTCAGGGCATTATATTATTATTATGGTGATCAAGCATAACAATATATATGGAGAAAACGAAACTATACCACGGATTTAAGAGAGAAAATATGAATTATCAATATAAAATTGTCATACAATGCATTCCCGGGCTACTCCCGGTCCTAAAGATGGAGGGTTTTAGCCTCTCATGTTCATCTCACATGAATACATGGTAGAAATAGGGGAATTCATAAGAAAAACGTGAAACAAGTGGGAAAACCCCTGACAGAGAAGAACCGGTAGATCCTTGGCGTAGAATACGAGCTTCCCCGCCTATCAGTGGTGGAATTCGTCTTCGGCAGCATCCGAATCACCCGGGATGAGCCTCTGGTCTCCATTCTCCTTTTTCTCCTTCCTCGGCACTCGTGCAATGCAAAAGAATGATCCTCCTCTCTCGGCGGCCGTCATTAGGTATAAGTCCCTAATTAGGTCGTCAAATAACTCCAGCCGTCCGATTGAGATGAAAACGAATCCAACGCATATCTGCCGGTGTCGATACCATCGACACGGGTCGATGGTATCGACCCAGCGTATTAGCGGCAACTTTCTTTTTCTTTTCGTCTGAGCGCCTGTGGTCATCTCGATACCATCGACTTTGGTCGATGGTATCGACTCTCTTTAGCGTCGGTTGTTGTCGTTTAGCGACGTTGTAGCTCTCCATGTGTCGATGGCATCGACTCTCGTCGATGGTATCGACTCTGTGCTGCTCCTCTCGGCTGGCAACCTGTGTCTTGGTCGATGGTATCGACTTCCGTCGATGGTATCGACGGAAGAAGATACTTGTTCTTCCTGAAATTCCACAATAAGACCAAGTAAATCCACACAAATTATGATATTATGATAAATAATGCTCAAAATGGTAACATGATGCGATGATTTTGAATCTCATTTAGAGACCTATTTCATATGTGTTTTGTGCCTTAATTACTCATTTTCATGGATATTATTGCATAATTCACTTTATTTGGTCTTTGCCATCATTTTATACCGAATCCCCTTTGTTTTACTATTTTGAGCATTATTTATCATCTTATTATAAATTGTGTGGATTTACTTGGTCCTGTTGTGAAATTTCAGGAAGAACAAGTATCTTCTTGCGTCGATACCATCGACGGAAGTCGATACCATCGACCAAGCCACAGGTTGTCAGCCGAGAAGAGCAATACAGTGTCGATACCATCGACATCTAAGTCGATGGTATCGAGATCCCTTCAAGTTGCTGGCGAGGAAACTGTCGATACCATCGACCCAAGTCGATGCCATCGACACAAGGAGAGCTACAGCGTCGCTAAACGACAACAACCGACGCTAAAGGTGTCGATACCATCGACACGCAAGTCGATGGTATCGAGATCACCACAGGCGCTCAGAATAAAAGAAAGGAAAGTTGCCGCTAATCCGCTGGGTCGATACCATCGACCCGCGTCGATGGTATCGACGCCGACAGATATGCGTTGGATTTGTTTTGATTTCGATCGGACGGCTGTTGTTATTTGACGACCTAATTAGGGACTTATACCTAATGACGGCCGCCCAGACGTGGGAGATCATCTCATTTTGGATTGCACGAGTGCCAAGGAGGAGAGAAAGGAGAACGGAGGCCGAGAAGCTCATCCCGGGTGATTCGGACGCTGCCGAAGACGATTTCCACCACCGACAGGCGGGGAAAGCTCGTGTTCTATGCCAAGGATCCACCGGTTCTTCTCCGTTCAGGGGTTTTCCCATTTATTTCCCGTTTTTCTTATGAATTCCCCAATTTCTACCATATTGTGAGATGAACATGAGAGGCTAAAACCCTCAATCTTTAGGACCGGGAGTAGCCCGGGAATGCATTATATGACATTTTTATATCAATAATTCATATTTTCTCTCTTAAATCCGTGGTATAGATTTGCTTTCTCCATTTCTATTGTTATGCTTGATCACCATAATAATAACTTAATGCCCTTAATCACTTCGACAGAAGGATTAACGGTTGAAAAGAGAAATTCTACATTAATTAATAAAACCCTTGACAAAGGAGTTGTAAAATTAATGGTGGGAACTAAGAGACCGTTTATAATGCACTTAGTTTAGGGGAATGATTACTACGACGGTGGAATCAACCTAAATCTAAGTAGTGAATTACACCACGACAGTGGGTAATTCTGTTTTCAGGCCACTACCCGGATAGAGAGAGAAGTGTGAAGAATGATATGAAACTTAATACAATGTTGACCCGCGGTGGAACCGCCATCCTAAAGATATCCCTTTTAATTGATTAAATTAACCTTTAATCGATTGTTTTCTTTGTTTGATTTTTATTTTCTTTTAATTTGAACAACAAAACCCTACTTTGTTAATCGGTCTAGCTGATTGCGATTAGTTAGTAGAAGTCTCCAATAATTCACGTATCCTTGAGTTCGACTCGGGCCTCACAAGGCCTATATTACTCGACACGTACACTTGCGTTTTTAGCGCGTAGTAAAATACACGTTAAGTTTTTGGCGCCGTTGTCGGGGATACGGCGAATTATTGGCACTTTGAGTGCTAAGAGCGGCCATTCTAGGCCACATTTTTTTTATTTTAGAACAATTTCAAAAATTCCTTTATTTCTCTATAATAGTGTTGACTCGTTCAAGGCATTGTACTGAACCACTACTTCCAAATTTCAGGTACTTTGTATGGTGCACACACGTAGTCGAGACTACGTGAATCGCACACCTGAGGTTCCATCTGCGAGGCCAGAGGACGAGGACTACTACGAGGAGGAACACCACAGTGATATACATTCTGAATCTGAGCAAGAACAAGAAGAAGTAATGGCTGAAGCACAGACAATATGGGAGAAGATCAAGGCGTCTTCTTCCTCGGCATCAAAGGGGCCTATAAAGAAACAGGGGCTAAACATACCTACATACAAGATCGACCCAGCACTGATTAATTTGGTCAAATCCAATGCATTTCACGGACTGAAAAATGAAGATCCAGTGGCACACATTAGTCAGTTTGTGGAGAACTGCGATATGGTAAACATAGATCGATTTCCGCAGGATGTGCTCTATCTCAAGTTATTCCCGAGTTCCCTGGCTGGAGTGGCAAGAGAGTGGCTTCATAACCTCGACGACGAGTTTGTTGAATCATGGGATCACATGGTGGAGGTTTTCTTCGAGAGGTTCTTTCCTCCTGAGAAGACCAATGATATGATCCGGAAGATCCACAATTTCACCCAACAGGTGGGTGAAACCTATTCTGAGACTTGGGAGAGATTTCAAGTCATGTTGAGGAGATGTCCACACCATGGACTGGACAAGGAAACCCAAGTGAAGATCTTCTACTTTGCTCTCTCCGAGCATGATAGAAGCAATTTGGACTCGGCTGGCTCCGGATTTTTCTTAAATAACACTGATACAAGATGCTGGGAAATACTGAAGAATATGGCACGAAAGCAATCTTGGGGAGAAAGAGAAAGAGGCCCAGTTGAGCAAGCAAGAGTTGCCAGTGAGTCAAAGGCAATGAGAGAGCTGAATGAGAAGATGGATCTTCTCGCAAAGAAGTTGTTGCAGAAGGAAGACAATGAGTCCGAGGATGAGGCTCAGGTCAAGTACATGAGGCAACAGCAGGGGTACAGGAATAACGATTATTCATGGCGGAAAGACAAGAAATTTTCATGGAAGGATCCAAATAACTTTCTGCAGGATCCGGACGCCAAACCTGCACCGGTCACGGAGGACAAGAGCACGGAGTTGCTCAATCAAGTCATAAAGCAAAATCAAGAGTTGATGAACACTTTTGGGCAGCAAATAAAGCAGCAGGGTGAATTCATGAACCAGTTCGGGCAGACTTTGCAGAGCCACGGGGCTCAAATGAGAACTATAGAGACTTCCATGGCACAGATGGCAGCCGAGATTGCAAACTTGAAGAAGCTGGCACATCCGGGTTTTCCGGGAAACACCAATGTTCCCGGGGGAAACCAACAGGCCAAGGCCATCTTATTGAGGAGCGGTAAGAAAGTGTTGAATCCAAGGGCGGATGACACAAGCACACTGCAGGACACAGTTGAAGAAGCAACAGTCAAAGAGAAGCCCCCACCTGGCATAGAGCAAACTGAGGACATAGCTGAAGATAGTAAGGAAAAACAAGCCACTGAGGAGGAACCACAGAAATTAACTCCCTATGTGCCACCTCATCAAAGGGCACATACCGTTCCGGTTCCCTATCCCAATAGTGCAAAAGCAAGAAAGGTGGATGCACAGTTTAAGAAATTTCTGGACAGCTTTAGGAAGTTATCAGTGAATATTCCTTTGCTAGAGGCGATCGAACAAATCCCGTCTTATGGGAAGTTTCTCAAAGATGTAATCACCAAGAAGAGAAAGATACCCGACACTGAGGTCGTAGTATTGAAGGAGCAAGTGAGTGCTTTTATTATGGGCACTTTGCCACCAAAGAGACAGGATCCCGGTTGTTTCAATATTTCTTGCTTTATCGGGAAGTTCAAATTTGGCGAAGCACTTTGTGATTCTGGGGCAAGCATCAATCTGATGCCCCTTTCTACGTTCAAGAAACTTGGATTGAAGGAGTCGAGACCAAGTAACATGACCATCCAATTGGCCGATAATTCTGTGGTGAAACCGTATGGAATCTGTGAGGATGTTTTGGTAAAGGTAGACCACTTTGTTTTTCCGGCTGATTTTGTCGTTATGGAAATGCAGGACGAGCACGGTAATGAGTTACTACTTGGTCGCCCATTCCAAGCTACAGCTGATATGATCTTGGAGATGGGGAGAGGTCGCTTGACCTTGGGTATTGCGGATGATCGCTTTGAGATGGTCATGCCAAATGGTAATGCATCTAATAAAGCAAAAGCACATTGCAATATGGTGAAGCATGTGGAACAAAATATCTCACTTTGTCTTGGGAAGCCATTTTTGGATATGGCTCATGTTATGAGTAGGATAGATAATGGGACCCTAGCAGTGGACCTTATGGAGCAAACTAAAGTTGTCTCTTTATGCAAGGCTGTTGGGTTTCCAAATAATGAGAATGAGGACATTCCACCTCCATGGGAGGATGATGTGATTATTACTTCCGTCTTTGATGCACATTCGGAATTGCCTTTGGAGGCGTGTTTGTTAAATGTCGCTTATGATTGGATGCGGAGTACTTCACTCAAGGAGTGCGCCAAAATGCTTCAAATGCTTCCATGTTTCTACACGAGGCACTATGAGGATTTGGGTACACTTCCCCCACCGCTACAATCATCTCTTATTTGCCCACCTGATCTGGAGTTGAAGCCATTGCCCCCGCATTTGAAGTACGTCTTTCTAGCTGAGGAGGACAAGTTACCAGTGATTGTTTCTGCATACTTGAGTGCGGATGAGGAGGAGCAACTACTGATAGTGCTCAAGAACCACCGTGGAGCTTTTGGGTGGTCTGTGGCAGACATCAAGGGGATCTCCCCTACATTTTGCCAACACAAGATTCGGCTTGAGGAGGGAGCCAAGCCAGTCATACAGCCTCAAAGACGTCTAAATCCAAGCATGATGGAGGTTGTCAAGAAGGAAGTCATAAAGCTTCTTGCTGCAGGGATCATTTATGCCATATCCGATTCAACGTGGGTGAGTCCCACACAGGTAGTCCCTAAAAAGGGGGGAATCACTGTCACTACTAATCTTTTGAATGAACCTGTCACCACCCGATTGGTAACCGGGTGGCGTGTTTGCATTGACTACCGCCGATTGAATACCGCAACTCTTAAAGATCATTTTCCATTGCCATTTATCGATCAGATTTTGGAACGTCTAGCTGGTCGGTCGTATTTTTGTTTTCTAGATGGCTATTCGGGGTACAACCAGATTTCTATTGATCCTTTGGATCAAGAGAAGTCTACGTTTACATGTCCCTATGGGATGTTTGCTTACCGCCGTATGCCGTTCGGTTTATGCAATGCGCCGGCGACTTTTCAACGCTGCATGCTCGCCATATTCTCTGACATGGTAGAGCGGTGTCTTGAAGTTTTCATGGATGACTTCTCGGTGTATGGAGCGTCTTTTGATGAATGCCTTTCTAACTTAGATAAGGTGTTGCAGCGGTGCGAGGACACACACTTAGTCCTCAATTGGGAGAAATGTCACATGATGGTGACGGAAGGAATTGTGCTAGGACACAAGGTGTCTAGCAAGGGTCTTGAGGTAGACCCCGTAAAAATTGAGGTGATTTCTAAGTTACCCCCACCAAATTCTGTAAAAGGGGTGAGAAGTTTTTTAGGACACGCCGGGTTTTATCGGCGATTTATTAAGGATTTTTCGAAAATCGCAAAGCCATTATCGGAATTGTTGGAAAAAGATGCAGTTTTTTATTTCAATGAGAAATGTCTTCACGCATTCGAGGTCTTGAAGGAGAAGTTGATTTCAGCTCTGGTTGTTCAAACGCCGGATTGGGCAAAGCCATTCGAGCTGATGTGTGATGCGTCCGATTTTGCTGTGGGAGCTGTTTTGGGGCAAAGGGTAGATAACAAGCCTGCTGTGATTTTCTACGCCTCAAAAATGCTTAATGATGCTCAATTGAACTACACAACTACGGAATAGGAGTTACTGGCCGTCGTGTTCGCCTTTGAAAAATTTCGGTAGTACTTAGTGGGTTCTAAGGTGGTTGTGTGGACTGATCACGCTGCAATAAAGTATTTGATGGAGAAGAAGGATGCGAAGCCTAGACTAATTAGGTGGATTTTGCTCCTACAAGAATTCGATATTGAAATTAAGGACAAGTCGGGAATTGAAAATGTGGTGGCTGACCACTTGTCTAGGTTAGAGCGGTTGATGAACAAGGTTTGCACATACCCATTACCGAGACCTTTCCCGATGAGAAACTTTTAAAAATTGATTCTAAAGAACCATGGTTTGCGGAAATTGTGAATTATTTGGCTTGCGGGATCATCCTGGAGGATTGGTCCTATCAAGATAAGAAGAAATTCTTTCATTCATTGAGATATTATTTTTGGGATGACCCGATTCTCTTGAAGCAGTGCAGGGATGGTATTCTTCGCAGGTGCGTGCCGGAGGTGGAGTACGAGAGTGTTCTCAACCACTGTCATGCGTCGCCTACAGGAGGACACCATGCTAGCTCACGGACAGCAGCTAAGGTGTTGGAGAGCGGCCTTTATTGGCCCACTTTGTTCCGGGATTCCTATGATTTTGTTAGGCAATGTGACTCGTGCCAGCGCACATGTAACATCTCAAGGAGACAGGAAATGCCCCTGAATGTATTTCAGGAAGTTGAGGTATTTGATTTATGGGGCATTGACTTCATGGGACCCTTTGTGTCCTCAAATTCAAATCTTTATATCTTACTTGCTGTAGATTATGTGTCGAAGTGGGTGGAGGCAATCCCCACAAGAACTAATGATTCAAACGTAGTGTGCAGGTTTGTCAAGGAGAACATTTTCTGTAGGTTCGGGATTCCCCGAATGATCATAAGTGACGGAGGCACACATTTTCGAAATCAGAAATTCGCGACACTTTTAAAGAAATATGGGGTCAAGCACAACATCGGCACCCCATATCATCCACAGACGCAAGGACAAGTGGAGGTATCAAATAGAGAAATCAAGAAGATTTTAGAAAAGACCGTAGCATCCACAAGGAAGAATTGGAGTGTATTGCTACCGGACGCACTTTGGGCTTATCGAACGGCGTACAAAACACCTATAGGCACCACGCCTTTTAGGTTGGCGTACGGCCGGGCTTGCCATCTTCCGGTGGAATTAGAGCACAAGGCCCATTGGGCGCTAAGAAGGCTGAACTTGCGCTATGATGAGGCCGGGAGAAAAAGGATGTTTGAATTGAATGAATTGGATGAGCTACGCATGACGGCATATGAGAATGCCCACATCTACAAAGAGAGCACAAAGCTGATACACGATCGTCATATTGAGATGCGCACGTTCACAAAGGGAGACAACGTTCTATTGTTTAACTCTCGTCTCAAACTGCATCCCGGGAAGCTGAAATCCCGGTGGAGTGGACCCTTCATTGTGGAGGAGGTGAAACCGCACGGAGCGATTCTCGTGCGTGATGGAGATGCCACGTTCTTGGTGAACGGGCAACGCTTAAAGCTGTATTTTGGTGAGAACTACAAGAGGAAAGTGAATGAGGTCAAACTCATTTCACTTGTACAAGAATGAGATGGAGGGAAGACGTCTAGCCTAAGACGCTAAACAAGGGCGCTTGTTGGGAGGCAACCCAACCATCGGTACACTAGGATAGTTTAATTTTAGTCATAGATTGCTTTTATTTCGTCTGAATTTTAGTTCAAAAATGATACCTTGATCCGTTTGTTGAATGTGCAGGCACAGGCAGGGTCGATACCATCGACACATCCGTCGATGGTATCGACATGGGTTCAGGTTGACACCAGCAGAAATCGCACTGCGTCGATACTATCGACACCCCCGTCGATGGTATCGACATGGTCCCAGACAGGTCGCAATAAAAGTGTCGATGGTATCGACACCACAGTCGATACCATCGAGATCTCTGGAGATATTCAGACGGATTTTGCTCAGTCAACTCGATACCATCGACGGCCTCGTCGATGGTATCGACATCATCATAGGTTAAATGCAACACAACGGCGGTGTCGCAATAAAGGCAAGTCGATACCATCGACATCTGTCGATGGTATCGACGGACATGTCACCGATCCGCATACAGACATCGACGACGATCGCAACAGCCACGTCAGCGATCCGGGTGATGCGTCGATACCATCGACTTCAGTCGATGGTATCGACACGTCAGCAATCCGGGTTTTTCAATCCAGAAAACGTCAGCCGTCGATACTCGCGAGGGAGGCGGATACCCGCGAGATGTGTCGATACCATCGACCCTCGTCGATGGTATCGACGGGCCAACAGGGGCGCCGATCAAGCCTATTTAAGGGGACTTGCAACGTCACTTGACGTCACACCTTCAGAGCAAGTATCTTCCTTTGCGCCGAGCACTCCCCCGAGCCTTCCAAGATTGCAGAGAAGCGTCATCAAGCGGAGATCTTCATCGAGCGGAGAATTCTCTTCTCCATCTTCACCGAGCTCTGTTCTTCTAATCCCTTCTTTTCTCGCAACCATGGTGCACACCGCCAGAGCGTCGTCCTCAAGCGCTCATCCTATGGAGATCGAGGAGTTTGTTCCTCCCCCACCCGCTTCCATCCCTCGTCCACGCCTCATTCATGCCAACATGGATGTGAGGAAGGTCTACGAGGATATTATGAAGCGGAAGTTCGAGCCCACCCGGTATGTGGACCGGGGAATGATCCAGGAGCTGGGGTTCGAGGCCAACTTGGCCTATGTGTTGGCCGGGCAAGCGCGGCACACCAATCGCCTTTATGAGATCGACTGTCATTCGGATGGGCAGCCGTTTTTCGGCGAATGGCCCACATACAAGGAACTGGTGGCCGAGTTCATGGCGTCTCTTGATATCTGCGTCGTACCAAATGACGTGGTACCATCGGACCAGACGTGGATCCGGGGAAGGGCGTCCTTCCAACTCTTCAACAACTATTACAACATCACGTTGAAGCAGTTCAACGACATCTTCAACTGGAACCACAGCCGCAACGATCACCGACGCCCCGACGCCCGCACCGACTATGACAAAATCTTCGCCGAGCTAGTTACAGTGCCGGCAGGGAAGACTGTGAGCTACCATAATGCAGCGGTAGCGGATTTTGAGCACCCGTTCGTCCGGGTCCTGCACAGGATGTTGAGCTTGACTTTCTTTGCTCGAAGCGATCTTGCTTTGAGCAAGTTTCAGGAGAGTGACCTGTTCTTTCTCTACGCACTCTTGAAACGTCAAGAGTGCAACTGGGGGGCGTTCTGGCTACAGCGCGTCCTGGCGGTGAAGAGGAGCACAAGGAAGGCTCCAATCCATTTTGGTGGTCTTGTCACCAAGTTGGCGCTTTACTTGGGGCTGAACCTTCAGTCCATGACTCCGATCTTTACGAGGAGCAAGGTGAACGTGCAACATTTGCACCGTTCAAACCTTATTCTTCTACGGGACGGGTTGGCGTATGCTCATTGCCACGTCAACCAAGCTTATCAAGAGAGCTCCCTACCGGACGACGTCTTCAACATTGAGGGCAAGCAGCACTTCCGGTGGCCAATCATAGCCATCGAGTCCTCCGAGGAAGACGACGGTGGTGACGAGCAAGAAGGCGAGGCTGCAGAGGAAGAGGAGGCTTTCACACCTCTTCGAGCACGTGTGGCACCACGGAAGCGTCCTAGGATGCATCCAGGTGCATCTTCATCATCTCAGCCCCCGCCGCCATCACCACAGTACGAGCAGCCAGCTGCGGATCCCTATTCCATGCAGGGGATGTACACCATGTTGCAGGACATACAGCAGACTCAGCTGCAGCACATGGGTATGTATACCGGCATTCATGACACTACGAGCCGGGTACTTGACAACCAACGGGCTATGTTCGAGAACGAGCGGCTCATCCTCACCAACCAAGAGCAAATGCACACCCGGTTGCAGCGGATAGAGACGCAACAGGAGCCCTTCTTTGACCATTACTGGAGTCAAGACTACTTTGGAGGCTATCCACAGCCTCCGCCGAGGACCCAATATGATCCAAGCTTCCAGGGGGAGTACCCGTCTTGGGATCCTACGGCACCACAATACCCACCACCGCCTCCGCAAGATTGATCAGGGTATCACTGTTCCACTCTTAAGTTGGTTTTTGACTATGAGGCCATAGTCGAATTCAAGCTTAGGGGGGTGGCTGGAACAGCTCTATCTTTTATCTTTTCTTTAGTTGTTTTTAGTTTCTGCTTTGTTATTTGTTCTTGCAATTTTAGTGTTTGTTTAGGATCCACATCTATCTAGTGTAATTGTGGATGTCTTAAGAAAAATTTGTCATCTCGCTTTTTCATGGGAAATTTAAGGGAATGTAACAAAAAAATTCTGGGTCTTTTGGATAGCTTAACTTGGTTGTCCTTGGGAAACTTGTCCTATGAAAATGATTGATTATGTCAACTTTGAAGCAATATGTCACACTCACACCCCCATTGACTCATGAAAAGTGGATAGTAACGGTTGTTTGAGCCTAACCTAATCAAATAGTAATGAGACCTTAATTGGATATACGAGAAAGAACCCTTTGAACTACTACACATGTCAGTAAGGAGGGACACATGATATTTTTCTAAGGTTCAGTAACTTAATCTTGTGATCATTCCACTTCATATTTTTCCATAATCCACCCAAGAATTGGAAGTAAAGTACAGTTTTAACTTCTTTTGCGTGCATAGCATGTAGATAGGATTTGCATTGTTATTTTCATATTTTTGCATAAAATGAAAAAAAATGGATAGTGATTCATGCACATTACCTTTAGGTGCATGTCATGTAGTTGCACTCATAACTTTCATGATTTTCATGCATAAGTACACCATGTACCTCAGTTGACCTGAAAAGTGATCTAAATTGTTCCATACCCTCGCATTAGTACAAAGATTTCCAATCATGAAGAAAATAGCCTAACACATGTATCTCTAAGCAATTATGGATATGTGGGCTAAAAGAAAAAAAAAATCTGAAAATCTGAAAAAATGAATGAAAAAAAGAAGAGAATTTAGAAGGAAATGGAATAAGAGGGAGAAAGGAACATAATATCACTTGCATAACAAGGAAACTGAGTACATGATGTGGCTTAATTAGATTTCTATCTCTTTTTGAGGTGGAAGGTTAGTGCATGCATCATTCCACCCAATTTTAAGCATTAGGGCATTTTCAATGTGCATTGGCATCAATTAGGGCATTTTGTTGTATGCATTTTGAAACTGTGTAATACTTCCAAATTCTTCCATGAACCACCCATTCCATCCACCCGTTGCTCGGATTGGTAGGCCACCGTGATTTTCTCCTCACTCATGTTTATCAGGAGAACTGCTTCCATGTAGATGGTAGTTAGGGCGAGCAACGTAGTGTAGGCGATCACAAGATGCACTAATGCTGAATCGGCAAATTTTATTATGTTAAATGCCTTATGTGATAGTGTTCATCGGTTTGAAGGATAATTTCTTTTATTGATGATTATTGTCGCCTGTAGGGTAATTACTGTTCTGTGATTAGTAAAGGCCGGTTTGAGAATGTCCAGTGGGAGTAATGTGGGATGTGAGGTGATGTGTTGATTGTTAGTTGACATCTGCAATTCTATTCTAAGGGTTAGTTGCTCGAGGGCGAGCAATGTTTAAGCTTAGGGGAGTTTGATGCGATGATTTTGAGTCGCATTTAGAGACCTATTTCATATGTGTTTTGTGCCTTAATTACTCATTTTCATGGATATTATTGCATAATTCACTTTATTTGGTCTTTGCCATCATTTTATACCAAATCCCCTTTGTTTTACTATTTTGAGCATTATTTATCATCTTATTATAAATTGTGTGGATTTACTTGGTCCTGTTGTGAAATTTCAGGAAGAACAAGTATCTGCTTGCGTCGATACCATCGACGGAAGTCGATACCATCGACCAAGCCACAGGTTGTCAGCCGAGAAGAGCAATACAGTGTCGATACCATCGACACCTAAGTCGATGGTATCGAGATCCCTTCAAGTTGCTGGCGAGGAAACTGTCGATACCATCGACCCAAGTCGATGCCATCGACACAAGGAGAGCTACAGCGTCGCTAAACGACAACAACCGACGCTAAAGGTGTCGATACCATCGACACGCAAGTCGATGGTATCGAGATCACCACAGGCGCTCAGAATAAAAGAAAGGAAAGCTGCCGCTAATCCGCTGGGTCGATACCATCGACCCGCGTCGATGGTATCGACGCCGGCAGATATGCGTTGGATTTGTTTTGATTTCGATCGGACGGCTGTTGTTATTTGACGACCTAATTAGGGACTTATACCTAATGACGGCCGCCCAGACGTGGGAGATCATCTCATTTTGGATTGCACGAGTGCCAAGGAGGAGAGAAAGGAGAACGGAGGCCGAGAAGCTCATCCCGGGTGATTCGGACGTTGCCGAAGATGATTTCCACCACCGACAGGCGGGGAAAGCTCGTGTTCTACGCCAAGGATCCACCGGTTCTTCTCCGTTCAGGGGTTTTCCCATTTATTTCCCGTTTTTCTTATGAATTCCCCAATTTCTACCATATACTTGTGTGAGATGAACATGAGAGGCTAAAACCCTCAATCTTTAGGACCGGGAGTAGCCCGGGAATGCATTGTATGACATTTTTATATCAATAATTCATATTTTCTCTCTTAAATCCGTGGTATAGATTTGTTTTCTCCATTTCTATTGTTATGCTTGATCACCATAATAATAACTTAATGCCCTTAATCACTTCGACAGAAGGATTAACGGTTGAAAAGAGACGAATTCTACATTAATTAATAAAACCCTTGACAAAGGAGTTGTAAAATTAATGGTGGGAACTGAGAGACCGTTTATAATGCACTTAGTTTAGGGGAATGATTACTACGACGGTGGAATCAACCTAAATCTAAGTAGTGAATTACACCACGACAGTGGGTAATTCTGTTTTCAGGCCACTACCCGGATAGAGAGAGAAGTGTGAAGAATGATATGAAACTTAATACAATGTTGACCCGCGGTGAAACCGCCATCCTAAAGATATCCCTTTTAATTGATTAAATTAACCTTTAATCGATTGTTTTCTTTGTTTGATTTTTATTTTCTTTTAATTTGAACAACAAAACCCTACTTTGTTAATCGGTCTAGCTGATTGCGATTAGTTAGTAGAAGTCTCCAATAATTCACGTATCCTTGAGTTCGACTCGGGCCTCACAAGGCCTATATTACTCGACGCGTACACTTGCGTTTTTAGCGCGTAGTAAAATACACGTTATAACACAAAGGCGATTTGACATAGAATGCTGGCAAAGACCGAAATGAGTGAATTATGCAATATTATCCACAAAGAATGAGTAATTAGAGCACAAAACACATATGAAAAAGGTCTATAAATGCGACTCAAAATCATCGCATCAGCATTTAAAACAGAACTTCCTATGGCCTCATCTTCATTAAAAGGAGGGATGTCCTCCTCTTCATCATTAGGAAAACCCACATCCTTGCTAAGAGACACAACCTTAGTCTGCTCCATGATGTCCACAACCAATGTCCCTTTTTCTACTTTAGTCATTACATGAGCCATATCTAGAAATGGCTTCCCTAGACAAATAGAAATATTCTGATCAAAGTGCTTCATCATGCGGCATTACTCCTTTACTTTAGATTGCGTAGTGCTTGAGGGCATGACCATTTCAAACCGATCATCAGCGATACTCAAGGTCAAACGACCTCTCCCCATCTCCAGTATCATGTCAGTAGTGGCTTGGAAGGGTCGTCCAAGGAGTAACTCATTACCCTGTTCGTCTTGCATTTCCATTACAACAAAGTCTGCTGGAAATACAAAGCGATCAACTTTCACCAACACATCTTCGCAAATACCATACGGTTTCACCACAGAATTATCTGTCAACTGTATTGTCATATTGCTCGGACTTGATTCTTTCAATCCCAATTTCTTGAACGTAGAGAGAGGCATCAGGTTTATACTTGCCCCTAAATCACATAGTGCTTCGCCAAATTTCACTTTCCCAATATAGCATGAAATATTGAAGTGGCCCGGATCCTTCCTCTTAGGTGGCAATGTGCCCATGATGAATGCACTCACCTGTTCCTTGAGAACCACAACTTCAGTATCAGGGATTTTCCTTTTCTTTGTGATGATGTCTTTCAAAAACTTCCCGTAGGAGGGGATTTGCTCTATTGCTTCTAAAAGTGGAATATTGACAGAAAGCTTCCTGAAACCATCTAGAAACTTCTTCAATTGAGCGTCCACTTTCTTTGCCTTCACACTATTTGGATATGGGACTGGGACATTTTGTGCCCTTTGGTGTGACGGCACATATGGTGTCCTCTTCTGTGTTTCCTCCTCAGCATTAATGGGTTCTGTTGCAACATCCTCTACCACATCCTCAGTCGGTGCTGTGGTTGGAATTGGGACCTCCTCTGCGGCCTCACCTGTGGTTTCTGACTGGGGTTTTCTTGGTTCATTGGCCCTGGGGTTTAAAATCTTCTTGCCATTTCGTAGCAAGATTGCCTTAGCCTGCTGATTTCCCCCTGTAATGTTTGTATTACCCAAAAAGCCTTGTTGTGCTAGCTTCTTCAGATTTGCTATCTCAGCTGCCATCTGCGCCAAGGATGTCTCTATCGTCCTCATCTGAGTCCCATGGCTTTGTAGGGTCTGCCCAAATTGGTTCATGAATTCCCCTTGTTGCTTGATCTACTGACCAAACGTGCTCATGAGTTCTTGGTTTTGCTTGATCACTTGGTTGAGCAACTCAGTGCTCTTATCCTCCGCTACTGGTTGGGGTTTTGCATCGGGGTCCTGAAACAAATTATTTGGGTCCTTCCAGGAAAATTTCTTGTCTTTCCTCCATGAATAATTGTTGTTTCTGTACCCCTGTTGCTGGCACATGAACTTTACTTGAGCCTCATCTACTGATTTTGTGTCTTCTTTTGCAAGCAGTTTCTTTGCTAGAATATCTTCTCATTTAGCTCCTTGATGGCCTTTGACTCTCCTACAGCACGAACATGCTCTACGGCGTCTTTATCGCCCCGTGATTGCTTCTTGGCCATGTTCTTCAAAATTTCCCAACACCTTGTTCCTGTGTTGTTTAAGAAGAAACTTGAACCCATAGAATCTAAGTTACTTCTATCATGCTCAGAGAGAGCAAAATAGAAGATTTTAACCTGCTTCTATTTGTCCAGCCCATGATGCGGGCACCTCCTTAGCATGATCTGAAACTGTTCCCAGGTCTCAGAGTAAGTCTCTCTTGCCTTCTGGCTGAAATTATGAATTTTTCTGAGCATATCATTTGTCTTCTCGGGTGGGAAGAATCTTTCAAAGAACACTTCCACCATGTGGTTCCATGATTCCACATACTCATCATCAATATTATGCAACCATTCTCATGCATTTCCCACCAGAGAGCTAGGAAACAGCTTCAGGTACAATGTCTCCTGCGGGAATCTATCAATTTTGATCATATCGCAGTTCTCCACGAATTGACTTATGTGCGTCACCGGATCTTCATTTTTAAGCCCACGAAATGCATTTGACTTGACCAAGTTGATTAATGCAGGATCAATCTTATAAGTCGGAATGTTGATCGCCTGCTTCTTTATTGGCCCCTTTGAAGCAGATGAGGAAGAAGCCTTTATCTTCTCCCATATCGTCTGCTCTTCTGCCATGGCTTCTTGTTCTGAATCGGAATCTATATCTTCCAGTTGGGGCTGAACGTTGTTCTCCTCGTCGTTAGGTCCCGGTAGTGGAACCTCTGGTGCTTGTTGTGTGTAGTCAGTGCTATGCGTCAGCACCATGCACAGTATCTGCAAAATGATAATTTCAATTCAGTACTGTGCTAGACGATTACAAAATGTGAAAAATAAACTATGAATTTCAAAAAAAAGTTATAATAAAAAAATAAAAATGTGGCCTAGAGTGGCCGCTTGTAGCACTCGTAGTGTCAACAATTACCGTGTCCCCGACAGTGGCGCCAAAAACTTTACATGATTTTACCGTGCGTATAACGCAAGTGCACGCGTCAATGTAGTATAGGCCTTTGTGAGGCCCGAGTCGAACTCAGGGACACTGAACTATCGGTAGACTACTACTAACTACTCACAATCAGCTAGACCGATTAAAAAGGTTTTAAGAGTTGATTAAAAAGAAAATGAAAATAAAAGAAAGCAAAGTAATCGATTAAATGTTAAGTTTAATCAATTTAGATGGGAATCTTTAGGATTGCGGTTTCACCGCAGGTTTTCATTGTATGAATTTCCATATAATATTTCAGGTTCATCTCTCAATTCGGGTAGTGGCATGTAGTCAGAATTTTCCATTGTCATGGTACAATTCACTACCTATGTCTAGGTCGGTTCCACCATTGTAGTAACCTATACCCCAAACTAGGTGCATTAGAATCGACCTCTGGGTTTCCACCATTAATCTTACATCACCTTGTTCAAGGGATTTGTTAATTTATGTGAATTTCATCTCTTTTCAACCGTTAATTCTTCTTTCAAAGTAATTAAAGGCATTAGATTATCATTATGGTGATCAAGCATAACAATATAATTGAGAAAATGAAATCATACCATGAATTTAAGAGATAAATTATGAATTACTATGATAAAAATGTCATACAATGCTTCCCCGGGCTACTCCCAGTCCTAAAGATAAAGGGGATTAGCCTCGCATGTTCATCTCAGAGCAAAACATGGTTGAGAAAAGGGGAAACATGGAGAAAAACGTGAATAAGTAATGAAACCCCTGAACGGAGAAGATCCAAGCGTTCCTTGGCATAGAATGCGCGATCTACAACCTTTCTGCGGTGGAAAACGTCTTCTTCGGCTTCCGGAACGGCTGGGGCGTGCTTCTGGGCTCCGTTCTTCTCTCCACACCTTCTTGGGACGTGTGCAGTGGCTAATGACGTGATACCCTACTCTTGGCCGCCGTCATTAGGTATAATCACCGAGTTAGGTTGCAAAAATATCACAGCCATCGGATTTGGATCGATCTGAAACAAACTTTAATCTGACGGTGTCGATACCATCGACGCGGGTCGATGGTATCGACTCTGTGTGATATCGGCAAGTCTTCTTTTATTTTCCTCATTGCGCCTGATGCTGACTCGATACCATCGACGTGGGTCGATGGTATCGACACCCTTAGGCATTGGTTTTATCCTTTTTTCCGTCGTTGAAACTCCACGTGTCGATAGTATCGACTGTCTGCTCGCCAGCAACCTAATGGTAACTTGATACCATCGACTTCCCTGTCGATGGTATCGACTCTGTGCTGCTCCTTGCGGCTGGCTACCTGTGGTTGTGTCGATAGTATCGACAGTCGTCGATAGTATCGACAGCTGCAGATATGCGTTTTTCCTGAAATTGCAAAACAAAACCACATAATCCGAAATAAAACCTATAATTGTAATAATTTATGTTCAAAACAATAAAATAAGGGAGATTTGACACTAAGAAGGATCATAGACTAAAGTAAATGAATTATGCAATATTAACCACTAAAATGACCAATAAATGCATAAAACACAAGTAAAACAAGTCTATAAATGCGACTCAAAATCATCACATCAGACTTGCAGGGTCACACACATAGGATTTAACCTGGAAGAGGAGTTTTTGCACGAATGATGTTTAGATTGATTACTAAAGGAGTTTAGTAGTTCAATGAAACACTCAGTTGATTGACAACTCAAAATCATAGTGTTCAAGGTGTTTGACCAATTGATTAGAGTATCAGATTGATTGAAACTGCGATTGTCTGATTTTGCACAATCTGCACTTCCAACCGATCGGCTCAGTTTGGTAAACCAATCGGCTCAATTGTTGAACCGATCGGCTCATGTGACCAACGGAGATCGTTTGGAAAGCCGATTTTGCAAATACAATTTATTTCACTTGTACAAATTCGATTTGGATAAGGATTAATATTTGATTAATCAGAAACAAATATGAAAGTCAATTTGAGTTGGACCAGGACCACGAACTGATCCGCTCATGTGATGAACCGATCAGCTCAAGGTCCCAAACAATCGGTTCAAGTGTGAACCGATCGGTTGAGGTCACCAAATGATCATTTCAAAGTTGAAACAATCAGTTCAGCTGACGCAGTTGGTTGTTTTGTGGAAAATCTTGAACCCTTCTACTCCTGTTTAGTCTCGCATTGCCTGGGGTAGAGAACCCTATCCCATGACCCTCCTACATATATAGGGGTATTAGGGCTTCTCGGAGGACAACTCAGAACACCAGTTGCTCTGCAAAGTTGTCGTTCTCTCTTATTTTGATAACTGAGAGAGAGCCCTTGCAAGTGCTACCTGATAAGAGAGCACAGCAAGGGAAAGACAACTACAAAAAAGCAAATAGTTGTAGGAGAGTGTATCGGTGACTAGTATGCCGACAAGAGGGTGTGACTCCTTCCGATTCCTTATGGGACAAGGAGATCGGAGTTCCAGGCAGTCCGTGTGGACGACTGCAGAGGCGGGAGACTTCTTTTGCTCGAAGGACAGTTGTCAATCCCGACAGTCCCGATGAGACCAGGAGCTGCACAGACACCGTCCAAGACCGGAGGTGAAGACCGTGCAAGCCGCAAGGTAACGTCGTCGAGCAAGCCTCAAGGCAAGGTATGCCTCTACAAACCATCTTTCCTATTGTATAGATGTTGACATGATTCCTTTTGTTCTGGGTTTGGGAGAAGAAAATTTTTGTTTCCGCTGCCTTCTCTGTCTCCCTCAAAACCCAATAGAATGTACCTACACTTTTTCCCAGAATAGAGGGCTCAGACACATACCTTGTCATAGTCGAACTTCAACTACGTATCAGTCTCATAGAGTAGATTAACGAGTAAAAATTATAGTTAATCACAATAGCAAGTGAAGGAAGAAAGAGGATGTTCACATAGACATAAACCACATAAATATTGGTAGGATTTGTGAATAATGATTAAATCAATAACTCTAATCACCAT
The DNA here is from genome assembly GCA_963693085.1 of Alisma plantago-aquatica. Classification (NCBI taxonomy): domain Eukaryota; kingdom Viridiplantae; phylum Streptophyta; class Magnoliopsida; order Alismatales; family Alismataceae; genus Alisma; species Alisma plantago-aquatica. The sequence continues at coordinate 466,670,710 of OY856414.1, forward strand.
AAATGTCTACTAAAGAAATCTGGATTAAACCACCTTTCTCTCTCTCGTGATCACACATTTTCAAAATGGAAGAGTCAAATGAATTAATTGCAGAATTAATGGAGTCATAGTTGACCACATATAGATTATGTGTGACAACTCAACAACTAGTTGAATACAATTTAACATGCCAAATACAACTCGAACACATCACATTCTTGATCCACTTTTCAACTAGTCAAATATAGGTATTCAGGAATAGTTTTCACTACTTGAATATAAGTACTCGAGTTCTTATTAACTGCTCAAATATTGAACTCGAGATCCACTTGAATAGAGGTCAAATACATTTTCAAATTAAGAAAAAAATCTTTTCTAAACTTTTTAGCATGAAAGGATGTTGAAGATCGATGACCATATTCCTGAGTCCTGAGATCTAATGCCCATGCTTGGTTCAACCTAGGATGGTTTGCATGCACGCTTGTGTGTGTGGTCTAACATCCCCTATTCTAATTCTTCACAAACCTTGTCATATATAAGGATTGGTGCCAACTATGAAGCAGACAATATAGGACTCAAGATTCCATGTTCTATACACACTGCACACCATTTACACATACTACAAAGTGACATAAATAATAGACTTCTAGGTTCCATATGAAACACAAACACACACACTTATTTATACATTGAGTAGTAAACATAAGAGAAAAAATTAACACACACACATGTTGTCCAAATTTATTCTCTTTCTGGAACGTCCAAGAATATATTTATCAAAATATCACACTTCTTGTTGAACAAACCACACAAAGTGGTTTTTTTATAGACTCAGATCCCAAAATTTCCACTATACTATGTGTTACTATTAAAAACATAACCCATGGAGTGGTGCTTTTCAACTTGACTTTTGCGTGAAAAGTGCCCGACATGTGGCAATTTTCAAAATTTTATGTATTTTTTGAATTTTATTTAGATTTCAATAGATTCGTCTATCACAGTGTTACTATTGGTATTGGAACCCAAAAAATATCACTTTAAGTGATTGGTTGACCTATAAAAAACTATAGGACCGGTCCTACAATAAGATTTTTTCCTTAAGATGAAAAACTTATTATAGGATTGGTCCTATAATCACTTGGTACGATCCAAGAAAAATTTGTTGTGGTGTATAGTATGTGTTTCCCTCTAATTATTTTTTTAGGGAGTAGGGTTATAAAGAAGATAGAGGAGGAGATGTTGCAATGTTATTGGTTGTCTTACAAAAAAAACTATAGGACTGGTCCTATAGTAAGTTTTTTGCTTTAAGTGAAAAAGCTTATTATAGGATCGGTCATATAATAACTTGGTAGGATCCAATAGAAATTTGTTATATTGTACAGTATGCATTTCTCTCTCCTTATTTTTATAGGGAATGGGGTTTGAAGAAGAGAGAGGAGAAAATGTTGCAATGTGATTGGTTGTCCTATAATGAAAACTATAGGACCGATCCTATAGTAAGTATTTTGCTTTAAGTGGAAAAACTTATTATAGGACCGATCATGTAATAACTTGGTAGTATCAAAAGAAATTTGTTATAGTGTACAATATGCATTTCTCTCTCCTTAAATTTTTAGGAAGTGGAGTTTAGAATAAGGGAAAGGAGATGTTGCAATGTGATCGGTTGTCCTATAATAAAACTATACGACCGATCCTATAGTAAGTGTTTTGCTATAAGTGGAAAAACTTATTATAGGATCGGTCCTATGGTAACTTGGTAGGATCCAATAGAAATTCATTATAGTGTATAGTATGTGTTTCTCTATCCTTATTTTTTTAGGGTGTGGGGTTTTGTAGAATAAAGATGAGGAGATGTTGCAATGTGATTGGTTCTACTAAGGAAAAAACTATAGGATCAGTCTTATAGTAAGGTTTTTTGTTTTAACGGCAAAACTTATTATGGGATTTGTAACGACCCCTCCCCATTGTTATCCCCTATTTAGGAAGACCAAAAGGGCAACATCCATTACCATAAATATAGGATCGATGGTTTATGAAAAATACCAGAAATAGTTAATAAGTTTCACTAAAAGGGAAAAGAGTTTGAACAATGTAAAAAGTTACACTCTCCACTAAGGAGTTGCATGATATGGATTTCTAAAGTTTGCAACATGAAGTAAAGACTAACTAACTATATCCTCCAAAATTACATTAAATCTTCTCTTTTGATGCCTTCTTTTGTGGTTGTCCATTTTCATCATACTTGCATGATAATAGCAGATTATCCTAAAATGTTGAGAAATAAAAATGTGATCAGTATAACAAGTTATATTGGTATGTGGGGGGAAAATCATCACATTTAGTTGTAACAACATATTCACAACAATTATTGTTACAGAATGGAAATTAACATTTTCATCATAACTACTTAATCTTGGTCTATCCATCTCTATGAAATCCCTCTAGGATTTTGTCCCTGTAATGGACATAGGACACCTTATCCCCCAGGTTCTAGGTGCCATATAAGTCTTTCCCACCCAAGCGTTTGACCTTTGATGATCCTCTGCCCCAAGGGATTGATCATTAGCTTCCATATATTTTCTTACATCTAGAGGTGGTGTAGGGTCTAAGCTAGTCATGTCCATATAATGTGATAGCCATGGTGACTCTATAGATTGCAGGAACTAAATAAACATCCAACAGTTTAATTTGCAATCAATCCCACAAACCTCAGAAAACACTGACAAACTAATGTTGGTAGTCATAGGCGCAACCACATACTTTGGGTACTTTTTAAACTATAGGAAGATCTAGCTCTTGATTATATTTTTATTGCATTCCTCATATTTTTATGATCATTTTTCATATATTACATGTCATCATTTGATCATCTTACAATTTACTACAATTTTTACATATTAAATATATGTGAACAAATCACAGACTGCCACCTAGGTAGCGCGCCCCAGCCTCAGCCTTTCCAACTAGGGTGGGCCAACCAATGGGCTCGTGCCACCTAGGCTCAGCTTGCCTACATGTACGCATGCTCAGCTAAGCGAGAAAAGGGTAAAAAGATCATAAGGGTCTTACCTGTGTTGAAGAGGAGCATGGGTAGAAGGGTATTTTGCCGCTCTATCATCTTCAACCTTTGCTCGCTCATGAGGAAGACTTGGGTAGTCAATGGCAATGTTGACTCTACTATTTAGAGCACCAACACAGGAAGTAAGATCATCTTTACGTCTATCTCACTCCAAACTCAATGTGGGCTTCAATTGCTCAGGTGGTGGTCGAAGACGATGGGATGAAGTCTAGGTATCTCTGGTGAGATGATGGGAAGGGGTAACGATGAAGGATGAGGATAGGAGAGCATTTGATCATAGAGAATTAAGCACTAGATTTTGCCAGAGCTTTGGATATGGTTTCTGACCTCACAGAGGGCCTATGGTCCTTTATTTATACCCACCTATGTCGGCAGGGTTGTCTCATAGAGGGTGGATTGGGCGAATCCCCTAGAATCCTCCAAACTAGGTAAAACTCAGGATAGGTTTGTCCTATTCTCATGAAGACAATGGGCAAGTTTCCTGGTTTTCTCGTTCATTAAATCGTGGGAGATCGACTGGGAAGGTTGCTAATGCTAAGTTCCTATTTCCTTTCCTGGCTGAGGTAGGTGATGATACCACCACCATGGATCGCAGATCCAATGGATGTCACGCCACATACATAACAAAAGGGCCGGAAAAAGGGATTTCCTATTTGGAAATATATTTGTGACATTTAATGTAAATCTGAGTTAATCCCCTCACTTTTGGGATTCTAGAAAATTGCATATCTAACCCCTTTTGGGATTCTAGAAAATTGCATATCTAAATCTAAGTTAATCCCCTCACTTTTGGGATTCTAGAAAATTGCATATCTAAATCTGAGTTAATCCCCTCCTAATGCTTAATTCCTTTTAATCACAAATATTATGTAAAAGTCCATGATGAATTTATCTAACTGTGAGGAAGGTTTGAGTCTAAAACTTGAAAGGAAAATATGTTTTTCTTAATATCCAAGTCTTCCTCTTAAAAGGCACATTTTAGGCATTAATGCAATCCTTTTCTCTTTCTTATCTTTCCTATTTTCTTGATTTTGATTATTTTTCTTATGAGAAACCATTTGAAACCAAAATCCAACCATTAGTGGTCATCTAACCATATCCTACATAATTCCACACAATTCTCACAAGTATATTAGTTATTATTTATTATCTTTTGCCTTTTCCTTATTATTGGATTTCCTTCTCTTCCTTTTCCCATATATCCATTGTTAGACTAACAAAATAGTGGAAACCATGAAATTCACAACAAAGGGGAATTTGCAAGAGGAAACCTTACTTTTCAAACAATGCACACAAGTTTCGAATATGTCCCCTTTATTGAAATGATTGCATTTCAACTAAGTACAATACAAGTGAAATCTTAGTTATAACATCCTTCCCCTCTTACGAGAATTTTGTCCTTGAAATTTGACTACTCATACAAATTACTCAAGATGAGACTTTTCCATGTATGTCTTTATCTCCCATGTGACTTCATCCTCTCCATAGTTCTTCCAAAGGACCTTTACCATCTCTATCTTTTTATTCCTGAGCTCTTTCACCTTGGTATATAGTATCATCATAGGTGACTCATGGTATATCAGCCTCCCTTAGAGTTCAATAGGCTAAATGCTTAGCACATTTCTAGGATCCTTCACATAGCGCTTCAAATTGGACACATAGAACACATCATGCATCATACTATATTGTGGGGGTAAGGCTAGATGATAAGAAACTTCACCAATCCTCTCTAGGATCTCAAAAGAACCCACGTATCTCTGACTTAATTTTCCTCTGTTCTTAGCTATAGCTTAGAGGGGTCAGATTTTCATAAACATGTAATCTCATACAGTAAAGTGCAAATTTGTCTGCTTTGCATCAGCATACGACTTTTGTCGATCTTGGGCTCTATTTAGCCTCTAGTTGATCAAAGCAACCTTTTCAACATAAAATTGTAGTTCCTCTGACCTCAGCAAGGTCCTCTCACTGACATCATCCCAGTGAAGCAGTGACCGACAAGGCCTCCCATAAAGAACTTCGTATGGAGGCATCCCGATACTAGCTTGGTAGCTGCTATTATAGGCAAACTCAACTAAGTGAAAAACTACTTCATCACCCCAATCAACCACACATACTCTCAACAGATCTTCTAAAGTCTAGATTGCTATTTTTGACTATCTGTCAATCTGAGGGTGATAGGCAGTGCTGAATTTCAACCTTGTACTGAGTTCTTCATGCACTTGCTTCCACAACTTAGAGGTGAACTTAGGGTCATGATCAGAGATAATTGAACTCGGAACACCATGTAGAGGAACTATTTCTCTAAAATATAGTTCAGCTAGGTCTGACACCATGGAAGTGATCTTTAAGGCAAGGAAGTGTGCCAACTTGGTTAGGCGGTGCACCACAACCCGTATTGTATCATGACCTTTCTTTTTCTTAGGGAGACCCACCATAAAATCCATATTGATTTGGTCCCATTTCCACTCATGAATTTCAATTGATTGCACTAATCCACTAGGTCGTTGGTGTTCATGCAACCATCAGTCACATGAAACAACTGGCCACAAATGTTGTGATCTCTCTCTTCATTCCAGGCCACCAAATGTATCGTTGGAAGTCTTTAAACATCTTGGTGGTGCCAAGGTGTACTGTATACTTAAAACCACGAGCGCTTTAGAAGATATGCGTCTTTAAGGGAGAATCTTCAGGAACCCAAATGTTTGAGGTTTATCCAGCAAACCTTTCATCTTTTCAAGCTCTTGGCTGGTAAACTGAGCAGCTAACAACTTGGCCGACATGTCAAGTTTTATCTGAATGTCAACCAAATAGATTTGTTCTTTGAATGGATGTGGAGTCCATCTAGCAAACTCCTCCAATTCTCTTCATTGGGTGGATAAGACAGTCGCACATCAAATTTGTTTTTGACTGAGGGCATATGCTACTACATTATCCTTACATGGGTGATAGGTCATGGTGAAATCATAGTCTTTCTTATACTCCATCCATTGTCTTTGTCTTAAGTTCAGGTCCTTTTGAGTCAAGAGGTATTTCAGGCTTTTGTGGTCAGTGCGGATTTCAAAGGTAGCTCTATACAGGTAGTGTCACCAGATTTTTAGGGCATGAATAATTGCTGCTAATTCAAGATTGTGTGTTGGGTAGTTCACTTCATTCAGCTTGAGATGTCTATAGGCCTTGGCGACAACATGTCTATTCTTCTCTAGAACGCATCCAAGTCCCATCTTTGATGTGACATTGAAGATCATAAAACCTTCATTGCATGATGGTAGAGTCAGCACGGGAGTTGTGGTCAACTTCTCTTTTAACTCCTGGAATTGAGATTCACACAAGTCAGACCACACGAACTTCTTATCTTTTCGGGTAATCTTGGTGAGGGGCATAGCAATCTTTGAGAAATCCTTATGAATTGCTGGTAATGCCTGGCCAATCTCAAGAAGCTACAAATCTCAAAAGGGCACTTTGGTACTGGCCAATTATGTATAGCTGACACTTTGGCAGGATCCCCTGAGATGGTCCCTCCAGATATAATGTGTCCAAGGAACATGACATGGTCTATCCATAATTCACATTTTGTGAACTTCCCATAGAACTTCTGCTTTCTAAGGATATCAAGGACTCTAACAAGGTGGTCATGGTGTTTTTTTAAGTCATCTGAGTATACCTAGATGTCATCTATGAACACTATGACAAAGGAGTCAAGGAAAGGTTTAAACACATTTTTCATGAGGTTCACTCAGGGCATTGGACAACCCAAACGGCATAACCTAAAACTCATAGTGGTCATAGAGGGTTCAAAAAGAGGTTTTTGGGATATCCTCACTCTTGGCTCACAAATGATGATAACCGGATCTCATGTCAATCTTTGAAAAGACTTGGGCACACTTGATTTGGTCGAACAAATCATCTATATGGGGTAAAGGATACTTGTTCTTAATGGTATGTCGATTTATCATTCTATATTCTATGCACATCTAGATAAATCCATCCTTCTTCTTGACAAAGAGGATTGTTTCTCCCCATGGGGAAGTGCTAGGTTGGATGAAGCCTTTGTCTACCAATTCCTACAATTGCTTTTTCAACTCAAGTAACTCAGCGGGAGCCATCCTATAAGGTGCCTTGAAAATAGGGTTCCTCCCAGGAGCTAACTTTATCGAGAAGTCCACTTCCCTCACTGGAGGTATGACAGGAAAATCATCCAAGAACACATTTGTGTACTCCCTGACTACTTCTATTTCCTCTAAAGAATGTGTCTTAGGTGCCGGCTCGATAACTACTGCTAGGAATGCATGACAACCCTTGGCTATCATCTGCTCTACCTTCAAGGCTGACACATACATGCTAGTGGTAGCATCCTTCCCACCTCTAATGGTAAAATGTGGGTGACCTGGTCTCTTTATTCTTATTTTCTTTTCCCTATAGTCTATTTGTGCATAATAAGTATAAAGCCAATTCATGCCAATGATTATATCAAATTCATTCATGTCAAGGAGGATAAAATCCATAGGGAGTTCATTATTTAGGTATTTAATAGGTATAATTGGGGTTTTCAAGAGAGACGTAAAGATTCAACCACTCAGGGTAGTGACATCCAAAACATATCCTAAATCCTTGATGTCAAAAGAAAACATCATTGCAAGATTTCTTGAAATAAAAATATTGGTATAACCAAAGTCAAACAAGGCTTTTACATTTTGTTTCATGATTTCAAGCATGCCTACATTGTTTTAATGATAGTCAAACTATTATTGTATTTTATAATTAAAGATATGAAAAGAACTCTAGAGTTGGTTACCCTCTATTAAATGGTTCGCATCGTCTTGACCTTCTTCATTGTTGATGGTGAAGACTCAGGCATGTCTTTGCTCTTCTGCAGGTGGGGCTGCAACTACTGATTGTGTTGCGGCCACTGGCTGGGACATCACTGGGCCTTGTCCTTGTGGAGGAGGAAGGGGGGAATTGACTTGAAAGTGTCCCTCTTGAAGTCATCGATAACACACTTTCTTCTCATAGCGACACTTCCCAACATGAAACCTTCAACATTTATGACACTTTGGGAATGCCTCATTCTGAGAATCAGTTTACTTGCCATCACACGGGGCCTTATCTGATGGTGTAGATGTTCCACTAAGTGTTCCACTCGGCATTCTTCTATCAACATGTATCCAAAGCACTCCACAAGACACAAGTTTCAGGCATAATCCTCCACGGTCATGTTTCCCTGATTAAGGAGCATGAACTACTTCTCCTTTTCTTTTATGGTGGCCCTGTGAATGAACCGTGCGGAGAAGGTGGTGTGGAAGTCTTCCTAGGAGGATGGGTTCGGAAGTCAAATCTTGACCTGCAACGTGGTTTAGCCACCATATTTTTGTATATCCTCAAAGAAGGAGGGTGGTAAACAAAACCTTCTTATTTGCTTGCACCTCTAGTGTGAGGAAGCCATTTTCCATTTCTAACAACCAAGCATCAGCTTTATCAACTACTATCTTTTCTTCACCACAGAACTTTTCTATGTTGATCTTGATGAAGTCCAAAATGGTGATCCCAAGATGAGGGCGGCCAGACAGAGGCTCACCATTCTCATCTCGGGCAACATCTCTGAGGGCCAGGGAACTAATAGCCTCAGTCAACTTCTTCTACTGTTCTAGCTAGATTGCATCCAGAGTGTGGACCACCACTTGTCCTATTGTTGGTATGGATGTAGCTTCTTGTTCAAGGTTGACCTTGGCCTCGTCTTCTTCATTGGTTCATCCTCAGGGTTTGGTACGTTGAAGGGAATAGCTTTGAGTTTGGGGCCTTTATCTTTGGAAGCCTCGCTTGTAGGGAAATCAGGCGCAGACATACACAGTAGAAACAAAAACATTAAAGCATATTCCCCTGAACAATAAGAATCATGTCAATAATAATATATAAATGAAGGAAGGTTTGCATGGTCATACTTGGTCTTGGAGCAAGTCCAACGGCATTACCCTTGTAGAAGCATCGTGCTACTTCATCTTCAGGAAGCAACTCGCTCTTTCTTCGGAAACAACACTAAAATAGTCATCTCCACCAGCCTCCTAGTGTAGCACAAAAGACAATGGTGGACGATGTCCTCCTAGCAGTAGACAACGTCCTTCCGCCTCTAGAGTAGTCCATGTGGACCAACAAGAACTCCACATTGAGCTACTAGAGCCAACGGGAAGGAGTTGTCCCTTTTGAATGTCCATCTGCTAGAGTTGATACGCTCTCCCACATTTGTCTCTCCCTTGATATCCCTCCCTTTATCAGGTAGGACTTGCTCAGGCTCTCTATTAGTTACCACAACCAGAGAGGACAAAAATTATCAGAGCAACTCTTGAGTTCTGAGAAGCCTCCAGAACCCCTCTATTTATAAGAGAGGCTAGGGTCAAGGTTCCTAGTCTGTGTGTAATTCAAAAGGGTTGAATTCATGAATTTTCTAGAACCTACACACAACGAACTCGTCAGTTCACACACCCAACCGGACGGTTGGTGCACGATCTGGTCAGTTGGTGCAGTTTTCTATTATGAATCAAATTGTAATAAATGCATGATCAATGCTAACATGATGTCAACATAAATCCTTGTACCAATTGAATTGGCAACTGAACCAGGCAATCTAGATAGTGAATTGATCATTTCACATAGTGAAACAGTCATTTTACTAAGTAAAATAACTGTTTCACTTGTCCAGTTCAGGCAAAGTTCAACCAATATTGATTCTAATTAGTGTGACACTCCAACCGACCGGTTCATTTCCCAACCGGTTGGTGGGTAGTGTGAACCAGTCGGTTCAGAGTCCAGACAGTCAATTTTGAACCACAATTGTTTAATTGAATACCTAAACACTTTTAGTAATCAAAATCAACATCATTCATGAATATACTCCTTTAATCCAAATGTATCATATGTGTGTAACCCTATAGGTCCACAATTACATTGGCAGTGAATGTTCGTAACTAACTTACAACATCACAAGCAAAGAGTGGAATCTAGAAACATATCATTGCTACCCAAGTAATTTGAAAAGTTAGAGAACAACTTCAACCTACAATCTGGGATTAGTGTTATTGTGATCGTATATTTCTTTGCTCTGATATCCAGATTGAACTCGAGGCATGGAATCTCATCACCCTCTCAATGTTCAATCCATGTTCCTTGAACTAGAGCAGACTGTCTCAGATGTGTGTGAGCTCACATATCATATATTGAGTCACATGAGTATGGCCATACATTTCTCAGTCTCACTTATCAAGAGGACCTATATATCACTCTCCTGTAGGAGGGATAAATCCCATCTAAATCACTCACATTCAATCCTAGTGTGTCACACTGCACCCAATCATCACCATTATGGAAAAACCCTTATTCAAGATCACTTTGGATGATGTCAAAGTACATGAACGACATGTGATGAATACAGTGACTTCAGGTCTAAGAACCACAATCACCACTATCACTATGAGAGATGATTCTAACTACCATTCCATGGTCTCCATGTATCGCTGTCATGGTGGGTCTCTCTGATATATTGTTCTCTAACATGTACTTGTGTTCTTGACTTGATATCACATATCATGACTAATGAGATTTTGTCAACTTTCAACAAACACTCTAGTCTTATGTATTACTATTGTCTATTTTTCTTCCAAAGTAGTATCTGACTAGAGACATAAAAAGAATGTATGTACTCTTATCATACATATGATATCATCGTTCAAGTCCTCAACCTGAAGACATTGTCATCAAGTAACATCATTCTTTAGACATCTGCTATGTATGTTTCATCATCTCATGATTGATACAAACATAATAGAAGAAATTACCTTTATTATTATCAAATCAAGTTTCCAATGCCACACCCCAATCATCATATGATTGGTTCTCTAGGCATATATACCAACAGACTCCCACTTGCACTTAGATACAATCACCCATGAATCTTATTTCAAGTGATCTTTAACATATCCATCATGTTTCTGCTATGCAAGTGCTTTTACAGTGGGTTTAGCAATGTTTGCTTCAAGTCAGTATTTTGCAAATTTCACAACTCTTTGTTGTATGACATCTCGTATGAGATGGAAGTGTTGTAGTATGCTAACATGGATTCCTTTCCTAACCAGTAGCTTCGTTGTTGTCACAGTATTTCTATTGTATCATCAACGGTTGGAACCTCACACAAGTTCACCCATATGAACTTCTTGATCTATACACTATCCTCTATTGTTCACATAACACAGAGATACTTGCCTTCTATTGTAGATTTTAATAACTGGCATTAGCTTGGAACCCTTTCCAGCTTACAATTCTCGTTTAAGGTCAATCATAAGTTAGATTGTGATTATTTATTTGTCATTTTTGAAGATTCCATCGGTGTAACCATTTACACCGAACTCTTCCATAACCAAGGAACCAATCCTTTTTTGTTATTCTCAAGAACTTAAGGATATTCTTTATGGTAGTCCAATGACCTTAATTGGAATCTGACAGATGCCCTCTAGTTATGTCCAATACATATGAGATTTCTAGATAGGTATATATATATCCTCTAATCATGTCCAATACATATGAGATAAATGAATATCCTCTTGTCATGTCCAATATGTACAAGATAACGGGATAAGTACACATCATTGCACTCAAGATAGATCCAATTGTGAATGCATATGGAATCTATCCATGTGTTCTTGTTCTTCACAAGAACTGGGACACTAGGCTCCTAAGAGACTAACTCCATGGAATCATGGACAAGTTTTCTCTCATTGAGTGTTACATGTTGAACCCTTTCAGCATCTTGCCATTATATGTGATCTTTCTTAGGTTAAGAAGCTTTTCCAGATCTATCTCTATAGATCTCAATTCCTTCCCCCTCCATGAAATCCCTTTGTGGCAGCTTGTTCAATTCTTTTACTCCGATCTCTCTCAAATTCATCAAGATTAAGAAGATTCTTCTTGTGGAGTGCATTTATGGCTGAAACCCCCAAGGAGACATGGTCTTTATATGAGCACTTGGTGGAATTCTCAAGGCACTAACCTTCTAGAATTGTTTATGATTATAGACATGCCACTGATGTGACACCTTCATCTCCTAATGATTTGATCCTACAAATGATGAAGATTCTTGTTGAAATGATGAATTCTTGTTGAAATGATGAACCTTGTGAAGAATCAAGTGGAGAGTGTTCCTAGTCACTTGGTGAATTCTATTGAGTCCTTTAGTGAAGAAGTGAAGGCCATCCACTCATAGAAATTAGGAACAACAAGGTAAAAGGTATAGCTCAAGGTTTGAGAATGAAGTTCTCTTCAGGTTGAAAGGGTTTGATGAAGTTCAAAACAATGTGAGAAGAATTGAGAAAAGAGTGGAGCACCTCTTATTCATACTTGCCCTCCGAGCAGAAGAGAAACCTCCTTTGCGATCTGTGGTGAACTCTAATGTTGCAAGTGTACCAAAGGGTGCTTCTCAAAACACTTATAGTGCACCCTCATTACAAGTGCAACCCATATATCAATTTCAAGTCCCTCCATCTCCTCATACACCTTATACTCCTCCATCACCATCACCATAGTTTCTACCTTATACATCTCCATCACATCACCACAACTACCCTACCAATAGATCCACCGCCATCAATAGTCCCATCCACCTCATTTCCAACACCAAGGGCCACCTCCACCTCCTTCATAGCAACAACGAGCCCCCCCTCCACCATGAGAAAGTTAATTTTGTGACAGTTCTAAGGAGTGGAAGAGTTATTGAGCATCCTACAATTCTAATGGGAAGTGATCATGTGAGCTAAGGACATCTTGATGAAACAAGGTCGAAGAAACCAAGTGGGACATTGTGATTGATATAGTTGAAGATGATCCCATGATACCTCATGTTGAGTTTGTGATACCATGTGTTTCACCTTATACTCCTTTTGCATATTCTACAATCCCTAATTTTCCACATGTGATTCCAAGAATCCCTCATGTTACATATCAAGATAATCATGTTGGTCAAAGTAAATCAAGTGCAAGTGAACCCCCTTTTCCAGACACATTGGATGAACCTCTGTCATCAAAAAGGAGGCAAAACATAATGTTGACATCCTAGAAATATTCTGACAAGTGAAGGTGAATATCCCTTTGCTAAATTCTATCATGAAGATTCCATCTTATGCCAAATTTCTCAAGGATATGTAAACTTTCAAGAGGAAGTCAATGGCAAGAATGTCTAAAAAAGCCAAGTTGACAGAACAAGTGAGTTCTAATATCTAACATGCACGTCTTGGAAAGAGGAAAGACCTAGTCTCCCCACTCAAACCTAGGTACATAAGAGGACAACATTTCATAGATCAATCCCTCCTTGATTTAAGATCTAGTGTGAATTTGATGTCATATAGTGTATTTGTGGAACAGGGGTTAGGCAAGATGAAATTGGCCAATTGCACTCTTTAATTGGTGGATCTTTCAATCAATGTGCCTAGAGGAATGGTGGATGATGTCATCTGATGATAGAAAAAGAAAGGGATCTGGAGGATAAGAAGATTCCCATCATCTTGGGAAGACCACTTGTCTACAGTCAATGTTGAAATACAAGTGCGTAGTGGCAACACAGATGTCTCTTTCTTTGGTCAAACAAGTGTGTTACCTCTTCATATTAAATTTGGTAAGTCAACACCACACCCAAGAGAAGATCTCACACAATCCAATCCATATAGAGTTACATCGAAGGAAGAGGGCTATACAAAGAAAAAGAAGAGAGAAAAAGAGAAGGAGAAACAGAAGTAGAAAAAATAAAACTATGTACATAAGAAAGGAGGGGGAGAGAAAGCATATGTACATCTCAGGTTAAGCCAAAGACCAGCATCAAAAAATCCCCTCCCCATCAGAGAAAAACATCGAACAAGAAGTAACAAACCACAATATTGATCAGTCATCAGAGAGAGAGAGAGAGAGATTCAAAAAATGAAGCTAATTAATAAGCATATTGATATCAAAACAAATGATACCCCATAGAGCACTCTGATCCATGTACCAATCCTCAAATAGAACCTTATTTATGTATCACCAAAGATAATATAATATGCAAATGGTAGCAATAAAGGACTTCTTACTCCCAAACCTGAGGATATTTTCAAAGGAATTGGAAATATTAACAAGAAACCCAGCATTCATAGCCCTTTTCCAAACATCAATAGCATTTGAACACTTATAGAACAAATGATCAGTAGATTCATTAGAGGTATACACAGAAGATAGATCAAAACACATCAAATACCCCTCCTTTTAAGGTTTTTCATCACAGAGATTATATCCATGCAAAGATTCATCAAAGGTCCTTTATGCTTTCATAATCAGTAAGTCTAGGCCAGGACAATGTCTTTATTTCTACAACACTCCCATCCATCTTTCATCTTAACATTGGTTTTCCCATTTTGGAGTCAAACTATCCTCCTTACCTGAGATACTGATATTTCATTCAGCAAGAACCACTCTCAACTAAACTTATCTTCTAGATTTAGGAATCTTCCACTTGCCATCATGAATGATAGAGCTAATTTTAGCAAATTTTCCTTTACCTAACATGATGCACAATCTAGGGTCTACCTCTCATCCAAAATTTATTAACATGCAACCATGGATCTCTCTATAGAAAAAAACTCTCACCATTGCCAATCTTGAAATCAAAGTGTTTGAGGATTTCACTTTTGGTTTTCACAATGTTCCTCCAGAATCGAGAATGATGTAGTTCACTATTATGCCTCTAAACATAATATTTCTTAATACTTTCTCGTGAATCCATTTGACCCAAAGATTGTCCTTCTTAATAGCCACAATCTAGAAATTGAGAAACAAGCATACTTTATTCAACTCAGTAGTATTGTGGACCCCTAGGCCACCCTCCTTCTTAGGCATACACACCTTATCACATCTAATCAAATGAATAGATTTCTTATCACTCTTGTCTCCCCAAATAAAAGTTCTGCAGATTCTATCAATCTCCTCAATCACTAAAGTAGGTAGGGGGAACATAGTCGTCCAATAAATACTATAAGCAGATAAGGTAGACTTAACAATTTCAATCCGACCAACAAAGGATAGCAACTTGGTCCAACTGTCCAATATGATTTTCAGCTTATCAATGAGGGGATTGCAAAGACTTCTAGTGAGCTTACCACAAAAAGGGGACACCCAAGTACTTTGAGGGAAAGAAACCTTCAGTAATATCAATATGATTCAAGAAATCCTCTCTTTTTGCATTCCTACTAAGATATACTAAACTTTTGTTGGAGTTAATAGAAAGGCCAGAAACTATTTCAAATCAATTAGGATCTACCTTAGGCATCTTGCATTAGCATGATCTACTACACCATAAACCATCAGATCATCAGCAAATATAGTGCGGGAAATAAACAAGTTATTAGAAGCTTTTGTAGGTTTGAAAAAACCTTAGATGACATTGAAATTGACTCTAGCAGTGAAGCTTTGCATGCAAAGAACAAAAAGAAGAGAGGCAAGTGGATCCCCCTACCTAGACCATTCAAAGGATTGAAGGCAACATATGGTTCACCATTGATCAGAGCTTGATAACTAGTAGTTTTGAGAATAACTAAAATCCACTTGCACCAACATCTCGGGAAATTAAAAAACTTCAAGATGTCCATCAGATAATCCCATTGTATAGTATCATAGGCCTTGTTGATATATGCCTTAGGACAAAACTTTAACGACCCATTAGTGATTTCATTAGATATGAATAATAGCATCTGAGATCCTTTTGTCCTTCACAAAAGCAGCTTGATGATTATCGATAACAGAAGGCAAAACATCCCTTAGTCTATTATAGAGAATATAGTCTATTAGAGAGAATCTTAGAAATAATCTTTTAATTGAAATTACACAGGGATATAGGTCTCAAATGTTAATGGATTCAGCTTCTTTGACTTTAGGAATCAGAGTTATAAAATTCATGTTAATCTCTTTTCACATATATCCCTTAACAAAGAAGTCCAAGATAGATTTAGAAATATCGTCACCAATAATACTCCAAGTAGATTTATAGAAAGTGGCATTAAAACTATCTAGTGCAGGAGATTTATTTCCACTAGATTCTTTAATGACTCTATCAATCTCTTCTCCGATAATAAGTTTAGAGACGGCATTGAAATGATCATCAGAGATGGTGGGTGAAGTCCATTTTTCATCCCATTTCATACTCATATCATATTATTTCTTAAAGACCTTTGAGAAATAATCAGTAATGTGATCTTTCATAACACTCTGGTTGTTAGTATGAACACCATCAGTATATAGAGACCTAATAGAATTTCTTTGTCTTTTGGTATGTAATGAAGCATAAAAACTTAGAATACTTATTCCCCAAGTTAAGCCATTGAACTATGGACTTTTGTATAAGTAGAGTTTCATCCATATCCATTCTTCCATAACTTTCTTTCTTGCATTAGTGGCAACCTCTTGAATATTATTGTCTCAAGGGGACAAATCAGCATCTTCCTGAGCTTTTAAGGCATCATGCTCTAAAGTTCTAGAGGAATCACTAATGTTTCCAACACATTTCTTATTCTAGGCGATCAATCCCTATCTCACCTATTTAAGCTTCTTCATGAATCTAAACATGGGACACCCTTCAACTTCAATCTCCCAACCTTTCTTCACAATATCCAGAAAGCCATCCATCTTTATCCAGCCATCAATAAACCCGAATGGGATATTCATTCTTCTCCCTTTACAAATTTAAAGTTGATCGTAGAATTATGTGATCATTGTAGAGAGTAGGAAAATTTTCATTAACATAACTAGGCCATTCCAGAAGAAAAGAATCATTAAAGATGACTATCTAAATTTTGGAAGTAGTGAATTTCTCCCCTATCGCTTGTTATCCCAGTTAAACCAAGGGCAATTCATACTTGCCTCATACAAGGCAACTTTATCCATGAAAGCATTGAAATTCTTCATAGACTTTCTAAACGGATTAGATTTGGCAGATCTTTTAGAAACAAGTCTAACACAATTGAAATCACCACACAAGAACTGAGGACCCTTCATATTGAAAGCAATTTTTCTCAAGATATCCCACAATATCTATCTTATTTTATCATCATTTTGTTCATAACCAGTGAAATAAAAGGAAGAATTCTCCTATTTACACTAAAAATGAATAGCCTAATCACATTGAGTTATGGTAGAAATATCCACCACATTAGGATCCCAAAGAATAATGATTTTCCCTAGGCAGTGACAATCATAATTAGAGAACCAACAATACTTCATCCACATTCTCTACATAATCCTCTCTATCTTCATTCTCCTTATTTTAGATTCAAGAATGCAATATATTAGAGATTTCACTCTAGTACACTCTTCCTGGACTCTATTTTGGTGGTCTAACTTATTTAACCCCCAAACATTCTACAAAGTAATAGATATATTGTCATTCATTAACACTAGAGGGGGATAGATTCCTGATAGCCATAGTAGTAAGGCACTCATCATTTAGGAATTCAAGCTCTTTGAACATATTGGGAGAAATATCAAAACCTATGTAAACGAAAGGAATAATTCTCTTACTCGTCTTAGTAATTCATTTTGGAGGGAACTTGGATTTAGATTTAACAACATGGAACTACTTTTCCTCGGTTAGAGTTGAGATTAAAGTAACCCCCATAGGTGTAACATATATGTTCTTCATGATATCTCATAATTTATTAACTTTCTTGTCCTTTATGTATAAGACATCAACATCAGATTCCTTACTAGAAGAGTCACCCCCTGTAACATCCCTAACCTGGGTTATGAACTAACCCCAGGTTTTTTGTTTAATCATGTGATTAAATTCTTGTGGTTATCTATTGATAATGTAATTAAAGCTTCTGAGGAACATATATTTCCCTTTCTGTCCTTTTTGAACAATGTTATAATATTGTTTTATTAATAGGGACTTATGTGCAAATTACCCAATTAAAAGGGGTTAACTTGAAATTTTCACATTTTAATATGTTACTATATTGTTGAGACATCATGAGAATGAATATGATGAAGTATGATGGATTTCCCAAGCTTGGGCATCAAGATGCAGCTTGTGGGGCAATCCTTGTGCTTAAAACCCTAATTTTGGGTAAAGTGCAATTTACCCAAAATGTGGGGTGCAACTTGTATAATATACTTTTTAGAATATTCTTTATGACTCTTGGCATCATTTAGAGTAAAAATTATGAATAGGGAACTTCAATTGAATAATCAAATAAGAATGATAACCCTTATAAATTAAATAATCAAGTTATAAGCCTAATAACCCTTCTATATGTGCAACTTAGTAAAAAGTTGGCTTTCTTTACCTTTATACCTTGGGTTTAAGATGATGTTTTCTTAAGTATGGAAGGGAGAAACGTGGCTTAGAAGAAGGGAAGGACCTAGATGAGAAATGGAGAAACAAGTTGTCCTTATGTTGGAATTTCACCCAAAGTATATATATACACCTTTTCTCACTTAGCAAGGATCGTTTCCTTCACTTCCCTTCTTATCCCCTTGGTTAGACCGACTTAGGACAGAGCTATGGAGCAGAGGAGGACGGATAAGGAGTTCTAGGTAAGCTTTGGTCATCTTCTTGCTCGGATTCATGGAGGAATTCATGGTGCAAGGTTGGTTTTATGGTCTTCCTTACTTGTTTCCTCTTTCTAGCCATCTTTTCCCAACCTTTCCTTGGAGAAACACCCTTGGCCGACCTGTTTAGCTCAAGACACCATTAAAGGCTTGAAGCTTGGAAGTTTGGAGCTCAAGGAACGACCTTAAGGCGGGTTTTATAACTCTAAACCTTTTTCTTTCTTATGCATATCTTTGTTCTTGCAATTAGTACTTAGTTCTTCTTCTTTCCCACTCTTCCTTGCTTTCTTGCAACAAAAACCACGAAGAACAGACCTTGATCTGGAGGTAGAAGAAGATGGGCGTGATTACCAATGTTACTTTATCAAACGGTCTTGTTTTCCCCCCTTTGGCCAAACGGTTTGGGGCAAACATTTTGCAAAACCGTTTTGAGGGGGCAAACGGTTTCACAAGGTCGGTTGGAGAAAACGGTCTCCAAGACCGTTTGAGGGCATTGACAAAGCGTTGACCGTTTGGGATTTCTGTTCATAATTATGTAGGCTAATGACCCACCAAATTTTAGGGGTTAACTCTAAAGAAATCGTAGGTTGAAGGCCAATCAATTAGGCAAATCGAATTGAATTAAATGCTGATTTTCAGTCTGATTAACGTGAACGTTTTGGGAAAATGGTCTCAAGACCGTTTGAGTGCGTTGACCAAGCGTTGACCGTTTGGGATTACTGTTCCTAATGATGTGGTCTAATGACCTACCAAATTTTATAGGTTAACTCCCAAGGAATCATGAGTTAAAGGCTAAACAATTAGGTAATTGAATTGAATTAAGTGCTGATTTTCCAATATGATTAATTGAACTTTTTGGGCAAACGGTCTCAATACCGTTTGAGGGCGTTGACCAAGTGTTGACCATTTGGGATTAATGTTCATAATTATGTTGGTTAATAACCCTCCAAATTTGAGGGATTAACTCTAAAGGAATCGTGAGTTGAAGGCTAATCAATTATGTAAACCCTAATTGGATTAAGTGCTGACTTTCAACTTGATTGATATGACGTTTTGGGTTTCCTTGCCCAAACGGTCTCAAGACCGTTTGGGGATCACCCAAACGGTCTCAAGACCGTTTGGAGGTCACCCAATACCGTTTGGAGGTCTAGGGTTGGATATGGTTAAGTGTTTGAAGGACAAAAGATATGGTGTTAACCCTAATCGACTAAGTGTTGGATTTGCATTGAATTGAGTTGATTGTTTGGGGTTGATTGGCCCAAACGGTCTCAAGACCGTTTGGGGATTACCCAAGACCGTTTGGAGGTCTGGGGTCAAGTATAGTTGACCAATTGAAGGTCCAAAGGTACCAAATTACAAAGCAATCAATTGTTGATTTGATGATCAACTCAATAGCTCAAACCCTAATGATTTTTCACTAGAATCCAAGGGTTGGGTGAGCCAAACGGTCTCAAGACCGTTTGGAACTCATCCAAATGGTCTCAAGACCGTTTGGGGGTCACCCAAGACCGTTTGGAGGTCTAGGGGTGAGTATGGTTAAGCAATTGATGATCCAATGTTACCAAGTTAAATTGTAATCAATTGTTGATTTGGTGATCAATTCAATGATTCAAACCTTAATTGATTGACTTGGATTTTGATGATATGATGGGAAAACGGTCTCAAGACCGTTTGTAGGTCATCCAAATGACCTCAAGACCGTTTGGGGTCAGGTCATACCCAATTTGGATGATGGTTCTATGGTTTCAAAGTAACTAGTCTTACATTGATTAGTATTGAAGGATCATCGATTCCAAACCCTAATTCAATTGAATCAAACCCTAATTGATGAACGATTGAGGGTTAATTAAGGTTCAAATCAGTTGAAGGTTGACCTATTAAACTCAATTGAGGTATGAGTATAGGTCCAATTGATATTTGGTTCCATGAATTCAATGATTGAAGTAATCAACATTGGAAACCCTAATTCAATTGGATACCTTATGTAATTGAGGTCCAATGTGATTAAATCTTTGGGAATTAAGATGATGAATGTTATATTGATCCAATGATGATTAGTAATGATAATCAATGAAGGTATGAAGATTGAAACCCTAATAATACCGAAGTGATTAGAACCAATTAAAGGGATAATTCTTAATTGTTTATATTAATAGCTTGATACACTATGTTAACCATAGTAGCATGTACTTGATTGAAGGGTTGATGTGACCTAATCAAGTTAAAAGAATGAAAGATTAGAATACATATTTATATATATATATAAATATGAATCATGTAATGATTTTATGTAGCACGACCGTGTAAAGGAGCACGGCCGTGGTAGCCTTAACTTACACGACCGTGCAAGGGAGCACGACCGTGGTAGCCTTACTTTGCACGACCGTGCAAGGTGGCACGGCCATGCTGTCCTATAAAGAAATTGAAAAGTTTTGGTATTGTGTTGACATTGTTATATATGCATGTCCTTATTTGTATAAGTCATACATGTTGATATTATGAGGTGATCATAGCCAGGTAAGAGTTATGATGTCATATTCCTTGAAAACAATTAAAAGCTTTTAGAGTAATGATATGTGAAAAGTATATGCATTGCTTCAATCAAGGTCATGTTGTTAGATGACTTGATGCTTATATGTCACTTGGTAGCATGTGTTATGATAATCTGAGGGTTTGAATAACCATGATCGTGAATCATTTTATGCTTAATGCCTTGAAGGCTTAGATGGTTCAATGGTTGTTTAATCTAAACCCTAATGATACCTAAAGACATTAAGGGGTTAAGTGATTAGTGGATTGATCCATGTTATGATTATTAAAGAAGATTACAAAGGTACCCTTGAAGGGTTCAAGTAGATAACAACCCTTGATCAAGCAAACCCTAATGATTATAATGGGTTGACTTAATCTATGTTAATCAAAGATGACTTGACCTAATCTAACCTAGAGTGATTTAAACATCATTTAGTAGTAAGAAGAGAGAGAAAGCTCCTAATATGAATGAGAATCAAGTAACATACTTTCAATATGTAAGAATGTACATGATTAGGGTATGATCCATCAAGGTAAGATCATGGAAATCCTAATTATAATGATTAATGAATCTTAACCTAATTTGAGGGCATCAATGATGATAATTTTCATATATAATGATGCTATGAGCTCAATTCACTATGAAGTGAATAGTAAACCCTAATTCTAGGGTAATAACATGTAACGTGAATAGTAAACCCTAATTTAGGGTGATCTGATAAATGGAGTAATTCAGGGTTATGCCTTTGAGTATGAAACCCTAATTACAAGTTGTAATATGAGAAATCTTTATGCCTCGAGAGCTAAGAGGTTCTATAACCCTATGTTGAAGTAAAAGAATACAAACCCTAACTAATGAAGGATGGGGTATGTTAACCCTAGTCATGGGTTATGCTTTCAAGTATGAAACCCTGTGAACTAATTACAATATAAGAATTCTTATGCCTTATAAGACAAAGGGATTCAATAACCTTAATTGAGTGGGGTAAACCCTAAATCTACTTATGCTTTTAAGCATGAATCTTCATGATTAAAGTATGAGATGAGGAATCATTATTCCTAATCATAAAGAAAGGGATTGAATAACCCTAATTGATGTAAATAAGGGAAGATAGCCTTAGTGTAAGCATGAAGGTACTATTCCTGAATTGAAAGGTTAATTCTGCTTTATAAATTGTTGATCTGGAAATGAAATGTTTGTTGTTGTCAATTGAATTAACCATGTAGGTTCTTATAAAAGGATGATTATATCCAGGTAAAGGTTGTGATATCATATTCATTGGAAGCATGTTATTAGCTTTGTGAATAGTGATATACCATGTTGCCTAGTTAAGTGACATCATATAAGATTGATAGGCTGTGAGAGTCAGGAGTAACATCAAGGCCATGCTAATAAGATGACTTATGATGAATTAAGGGTTTCAATACCCTATTCTTGAATCATAGTAATGAAATGGTTAAGAAATGATATCCAATTGATAATTGATGTGAGTTAGACTTGATACATTTAGTATTCTACTTTTATAGTTGTTGTTCTAATGATTAATGCTTGGAAACATGCTTGATGCTAAAAGAATGCTAGAATGTACCTAACTAATCAAATATAATCATATCATGTAGAGCCCTGACCATAGATCCATCATTTTTAGAGACCAAATGATGGTGAAACAGGTTTTCCTAAGGGAACTGCTAGAGCATATACTTTTGAGTATATGGGGGTATATGGACGTGAATATCCTTACGTCCTAGTGTAGGCATTGATGTAGATGTACTTTAATCTTTCAACCCTTCACTATATATTCATACCGGGTGATGTACCACAAATCTCCCGAAGAAATTACTAATACCGCATCGATGAGAGATAAACAAGAAATCTTTCGATGACGATGAGAGTTCAGAACTCCACTGTAACTCTATAGCGAAGTTTCCAGAATACCCTGGATAGCTACTACAGCAGAGACACAAGATGTCCTGCAAGTAAATCCTCTTACTGACTGAGGAAGATGAGGTCATAAGAATCCGGCTCTTTTGATGACCTATGTATGGTACCGACGCGATTTTTATAAATGGTCGGTTGGAGTATGAGCGGTATACCTCATCTCCGCAGGGCATAATAATGTTTGTAAAACATAATCAACCGCGTAGCATATCTGCTTAGGTTGAACTACGAAAAACAATGATTGGTGTTACATTGTTTACATTAATGATCCGTTCGAAATATTTAGTGTACATGTTCTTTATATGCTTTAAAGAAATGATTGCTTAAGTAAAAGTTACTTTACTTATTATCAAACCTTCTGTTGAATGTTTTAAGTTACTTTGCTTATGTTGTTTCTTAAATGTTATAACAAAGCTTCTGGTGGAGAGTTATAACTCTCGCTGGGACAATTATTCAAATTGTCTCACTCCCGTAGGTTTCTACTTTTTAGGAAGACGCCAAGGACGAAGGAATCCATTTAAGAATGAGCAACAACAGCAACAACAGCATCAGGGGCAGCAGTGAATCTCAGGTGGAGATACTGACTGTCTAGTCTTATAGATAGCATGTCTTATGTCATCTCTGTACTCTCAGGTCCTAGGAGTCAATATATCTGAGATTTTGGCATGATGCCTCGAGATTTTGTATCTTACCTTGTACAGTTAACAAGGTGTGTTTTGTTGTAATGCTCGAGATGTGTTTATTATAGAGATGTATCAATGGATCAGTTTGTAAATGACCTATCATGTTGTTTATGAAAGAGTTTTTATCTTTCAAAGATCTCTTTACAAAAGTTTTAAATTTTTAGTGATTTTTGATAATTTCGCTGCTAATTGCTTCTGCATTCGTTTAATTTGATTGTCAGTTTGGTGTCGGTCGTTTCAAGTGGTATCAGAGCTCTAGGTTCGCTGAGTCTACAGAGACATAGGACTAAGGTAGTAGAGTCTGTTCTAAGTGTCATCCAGTGTATCTGATGGTAACTTCTTCTCATAGGAGGAGAAGAACTTGAAGATGACTGGATCGGATGAGGAGTTTGTTGCGGGGAGCAACAATACTGCACCAAGAAGAGGTGCAGAGGAGCAAGCAATAGAGGTACAATTATCTAAGATTCCCCTAGCTAACCCAACCATGATAAGGAATTCTTCCTTAGGAATCATTGTTGGAGAATTTGGGGCTACCATGATGTATCTAGTGGATCAAGCACTAGCAATACAACCCAGATTACCAGCTCCTAATGATGATGTTTTGGATATCAACAGAATATGTGAACCACAACAATAGGTTGAAGCAATGGTAAATGATGAAGCTCTGAGCCTAGAGCAAGTCAGTACTCAACCTCAGTCTGATGAATCAGTATATAGTAATATAGGGGTTAGAATACAACCAGAGACCAGGACCTGCTATAGGTGTAGGAAGCCTGGACATATCAGAAATAATTGTCCAGAAGAGAAATATAAAGGAAGAATTGAGAAAAGGTCTATCCAAACCCAGGAGCTGAGACCTGGTAGTTCCAAAAGGAAGAAGTTTCTGGTGTCACCAACACAACCAGGACCTAGTACACCAAGGCAATGGTCATCCAAAAAGGGTAAAGAACCCTTCAGACCATACTGGGCACCTACAATTTGCTACATATGTAGACAGGTTGGACATCTGGAAAGAAATTGCCCAGCCAGAAATGTTATGGCAAATAAACCTTTGAGGCAGAATCAGCTTGAGATAATGAATAATCCTCGAGTCATGACAGGTTAGACGAAATAAATGTTATTCTTATATGTCTTTTTATGATCTCTTGGACAAAACTGAGAAAGTAATTGATTGAACTTTTCTTGATTAATCCTATAAGGACTTATAATGTTGTATAAAATAGATGTTTTATGTTACATGCTTACCTCCATAAAAAGGATGAAGTATTAAAGAGATGTCTGGATAAAATGTAGTAATGTTAGATCTTATACTTGTGATAATAGAAAAAGAGAAGGAAAATGGTAGTATACAAATGCATATTACCTTATCTCAGTATTTATATACCCTGGCCAGGTATACAATTGTTGATGATAAAGTAAATATGGAAACTCCTAGATTGTTATCTTTTTTATTGCTTTGATCAAGTAGTCATTCTGAAACAATCTAATGAGTATCAAGAAATAAGAAATATGGGAATAAGGGAGGTCAACCCTGTCCATTAAAGATGTAAGAATAATAATAAAGATCCTCCCCATAAATGTGAAAATGTGATGGAATCATAAGATGTTTCATGAATGGTTGAAAATACATGATATAACAAGAGGAATATGATCCCTTATTCTCTTTCTTTCCAGGGACATGGCAATCAAGTGGGTCTTAGGACACTTGATGTGCATAATATAAAGATGTTTATGTGAAGTATACCTAGAAAGGTATCATTTTATCTTGGACTTTAGTTCCAAGTTGAGAATATATGTAACAAGTAATGTCCCAAGATGAAAGGAAGATAACACATGTGATAGGTATCAAGATAAGAATGTAATAATATATCAAATGACTTATGTTGATTACCTGGAATGGTCAACTATGAAATCAAATTAAACATGTAAAATAATATGAACATCGCTTGTTAGGGGTTTATGTTTTCATAAACATATCTTTCTCCAACATATCTATCAAATAAGTCCTTGATTGATAATAAACTTTTCCCTATAATAAGAGAATGTACAACTAATGAGAGAATTAGTGCAAATAATAAGGAAAGTTAATATGGTGTTATCAGATATGATAACACAATCAAGGTATGAAAGGACTTATATAGTCTCAAATAAATAACAGAGTATGAGTGTGATCTTAAGAAAAGTTGATCAAAACTTTATAATATCTCCATAATGACGAAATGTTATCTAAGGATGTAATGATATGATGCTTAAATAATGTTTGCTTTCCCTTTTCTTTCTGGGATTTCGGGGGCGAAATCCTTGTCAGGGGTTTATAATTTGTAACATCCCTGACCTGGGTTATGAACTAACCCCAGGTGTTTTGTTTAATCATGTGATTAAATTCGTGTGGTTATCTATTGATAATGTAATTAAAGCTTCTGAGGAACATATATTTCCCTTTCTGTCCTTTTTGAACAATTTTATAATATTGTTTTGTTAATAGGGACTTATGTGCAAATTACCCAATTAAAAGGGGTTAACTTGAAAATGTCACATTTTAATATGTTCCTATAGTGTTGAGACATCATGAGAATGAATATGATGAAGTATGATGGATTTCCCAAGCTTGGGCATCAAGATGCAGCTTGTGGGGCAATCCTTGTGCTTAAAACCCTAATTTTGGGTAAAGTGCAATTTACCCAAAATGTGGGGTGCAAATTGTATAATATACTTTTCAGAATATCCTTTATGACTCTTGGCATCATTTAGAGTAAGAATTATGAATAGGGAACTTAAATTGAATAATCAAATAAGAATGATAACCCTTATAAATTAAATAATCAAGTTATAAGCCTAATAACCCTTCTATATGTGCAACTTAGTAAAAAGTTGGATTTCTTCACCTTTAGACCTTGGGTTTAAGATGAGTTTTTCTTAAGTATGGAAGGGAGAAACGTGTCTTAGAAGAAGGGAAGGACCTAGATGAGAAATGGAGAAACAAGTTGTCCTCATGTTGGAATTTCACCCAAAGTATATATACACCTTTTCTCACTTAGCAAGGATCGTTTCCTTCACTTCCCTTCTTATCCCCTTGCTTAGACCGATTTAGGACAGATCTATGGAGCAGAGGAGGACGGATAAGGAGTTCTAGGTAAGCTTTGGTCATCTTCTTGCTCGGATTCATGGAGGAATTCATGGTACAAGGTTGGTTTTATGGTCTTCCTTACTTGTTTCCTCTTTCTAGCCATCTTTTCCCAACCTTTCCTTGGAGAAACACCCTTGGCCGACCTGTGTAGCTCAAGACACCATTAAAGGCTTGAAGCTTGGAAGTTTGGAGCTCAAGGAACGACCTTA
The DNA here is from genome assembly GCA_963693085.1 of Alisma plantago-aquatica. Taxonomy (NCBI): domain Eukaryota; kingdom Viridiplantae; phylum Streptophyta; class Magnoliopsida; order Alismatales; family Alismataceae; genus Alisma; species Alisma plantago-aquatica. Next base: position 466,697,861 of record OY856414.1, read on the forward strand.
AGGCGGGTTTTATAACTCGAAACCTTTTTCTTTCTTATGCATATCTTTGTTCTTGCAATTAGTACTTAGTTCTTCTTCTTTCCCACTCTTCCTTGCTTTCTTGCAACAAAAACCATGAAGAACAGACCTTGATCTGGAGGTAGAAGAAGATGGGCGTGATTACCAATGTTACTTTATCAAACGGTCTTGTTTTCCCCCCTTTGGCCAAACGGTTTGGGGCAAACGGTTTGCAAAACCGTTTTGAGGGGCAAACGGTTTCACAAGGTCGGTTGGAGAAAACGGTCTCCAAGACCATTTGATGGCATTTACAAAGCGTTGACCGTTTGGGATTTCTGTTCATAATTATGTAGGCTAATGACCCACCAAATTTTAGGGGTTAACTCTAAAGAAATCGTAGGTTGAAGGCCAATCAATTAGGCAAATTGAATTGAATTAAATGCTGATTTTCAGTCTGATTAACTTGAACGTTTTGGGCAAACGGTCTCAAGACAGTTTGAGTGCGTTGACCAAGCATTGACGGTTTGGGATTACTGTTCCTAATGATGTTGTCTAATGACCTACCAAATTTGATAGGTTAACTCCCAAGGAATCATGAGTTAAAGGCTAAACTATTAGGTAATTGAATTGAATTAAGTGCTGATTTTCCAATATGATTAATTGAACTTTTTGGGCAAACGGTCTCAAGACCGTTTGAGGGCGTTTACCAAGTGTTGACCGTTTGGGATTACTGTTCATAATTATGTTGGTTAATAACCCTCCAAATTTGAGGGATTAACTCTAAAGGAATCGTGAGTTGAAGGCTAATCAATTATGTAAACCCTAATTGGATTAAGTGCTGACTTTCAACTTGATTGATATGACGTTTTGGGTTTTCTTGCCCAAACGGTCTCAAGACCGTTTGGGGATCACCCAAACGGTCTCCAGACCATTTGGAGGTCACCCAAGACCGTTTGGAGGTCTAGGGTTGGATATGGTTAAGTGTTTGAAGGACAAAATATATGGTGTTAACCCTAATCGACTAAGTGTTGGATTTGCATTGAATTGAGTTGATTGTTTGGGGTTGATTGGCCCAAAGGATCACCCAAACGGTCTCAAGACCGTTTGGGGATTACCCAAGACCGTTTGGAGGTCTGGGGTCAAGTGTAGTTGACCAATTGAAGGTCCAAAGGTACCAAATTACAAAGCAATCAATTGCTGATTTGATGATCAACTCAATAGCTCAAACTCTAATGATTTTTCACTAGAATCCAAGGGTTGGGTGAGCCAAACGGTCTCAAGACCGTTTGGAACTCATCCAAATGGTCACAATACCGTTTGGGGGTCACCCAAGACCGTTTGGAGGTCTAGGGGTGAGTATGGTTAAGCAATTGATGATCCAATGTTACCAAGTTAAAGTGTAATGAATTGTTGATTTGGTGATCAATCCAATGATTCAAACCTTAATTGATTGACTTGGATTTTGATGATATGATGGGAAAACGGTCTCAATACCGTTTGGAGGTCATCCAAATGACCTCAAGACCGTTTGGGGTCAGGTCATACCCAATTTGGATGATGGTTCTATGGTTTCAAAGTAACTAGTCTTACATTGATTAGTATTGAAGGATCATCGATTCCAAACCCTAATTCAATTGAATCAAACCCTAATTGATGAATGATTGAGGGTTAATTAAGGGTCAAATCAGTTGAAGGTTGACCTATTAAACTCAATTGAGGTATGAGTATAGGTCCAATTGATGTTTGGTTCCATGAATTCAATGATTGAAGTAATCAACATTGGAAACCCTAATTCAATTGGATACCTTATGTAATGGAGGTCCAATGTGATTAAATCTTTGGGAATTAAGATGATGAATGTTCTATTGATCCAATGATGATTAGTAATGATAATCAATGAAGGTATGAAGATTGAAACCCTAATAATACCTAAGTGATTAGAACCAATTAAAGGGAGAATTCTTAATTGTTTATATTAATAGCTTGATACACTATGTTAACCATAGTAGCATGTACTTGATTGAAGGGTTGATGTGACCTAATCAAGTTAAAAGAATGAAAGATTAGAATACATATATTTTTATATATATATAAATATGAATCATGTAATGATCTTATGTAGCATGACCGTGTAAAGGAGCACGGCCGTGGTAGCCTTAACTTGCACGACCGTGCAAGGGAGCACGGCCGTGGTAGCCTTACTTTGCACGACCGTGCAAGGTGGCACAGCCGTGGTGTCCTATAAAGAAATTGAAAAGTTTTGGTATTGTGTTGACATTGTTATATATGCATGTCCTTATTTGTATAAGTCATACAGGTTGATATTATGAGGTGATCATAGCCAGGTAAGAGTTATGATGTCATATTCCTTGAAAACAATTATAAGCTTTTAGAGTAATGATATGTGAAAAGTATATACATTGCTTCAATCAAGGTCATGTTGTTAGATGACTTGATGCTTATATGTCACTTGGTAGCAAGTGTTATGATAATCTGAGGGTTTGAATAACCATGATCCTGAATCATTTTATGCTTAATGCCTTGAAGGCTTAGATGGTTCAATGGTTGTTTAATCTAAACCCTAATGATACCTAAAGACATTAAGGGGTTAAGTGATTAGTGGATTGACCCATGTTATGATTATTACAGAAGATTACCAAGGTACCCTTGAAGGGTTCAAGTAGATAACAACCCTTGATGTTACGAACCCACCTCCCGATAACCCCCAACTAAGGGAGACCGAGAGGTTGAAGCCACACCCATAGATTCCGGATCAAGGTTCGACATATAACCAATAACAATTTTTAAATTCTAACAGACTATACTGAAAATGGTAGTAAATTTTTTTCTTATCATACCTTTGAAAAGATTGGAAGTACTAGACTTCTAACCACAGATGAACTACTCTAACTAGTTCCTCCTTGTTCTTTAATTCTTGATTTCACAATGTGTCACTTTACTGTTTGTGCTTTGGGATCTTGCACCTAAATCGCCTACAAACAAAACAACGGTCAGTCGAAACTGGTATGTGGGTGAAACAATAATCAAGCAATTATGCTAATAATGTAATCAAGCAATTAGTCTTTTTAACAATCAAGATTACATTTTAAGCCAAACTACTCAATCCATACTTATCCCCAACTCTGTGTTGTCCCTGTAAGGACTTATATGGAACCTCTCTAAGGTGACTTGATGGACTTACCCTCTAGGTAGCCAAAGTCTTTCATGACCTGGTGGATCTACCCTCTAGGTAGCCTATGTACCAGGTTAGCCATCACGACACAGAGAGGATCAAGGATTGAGCTAGAAGGCATATACATTATGTGATAGTCATATTCACTTTATAATTTGCATGAACTAAATAAACATCCAACAGTTTATTTAAAGCAACCGGTAAAACATTTGGAAATCGCCATGAGACTAGAACGGTTATTCATAAGCGTAACCACATACCTGATTTGATGAGTCATGCAGATTATTAAACATATACTTCATGTATATACAACCAAGCCAATCAACAGATCCAAGCAAGCAATTCAATCATCACATAACTCCTGAAAAGAATACGTACTCTATTTATTACATACTTAATCAAGAATCTACTTTATTGTCTTGGATTCTCTTACTAGGGTTTCTAATCCGCATTAAGGTTCCATTAATATCCATTAGTGTTTCTTAGATCAATTTCTCAAACTTTATCCTTTTTAGATCAACAAACCCTAAAATACTCTTTTCTACTCATGTAAACCCTAATTGCTCAAATTGTTTATTTTAATAGTCTTTTATGCCCAAATTGACTTAGGATCATCATATCCCTATTTATTCATGGATTTGAACAATTAAACCAATAAAAAGACATATTCACCTAAATTAGGGTTTTCAAGCTCATTAATGCATATTCATGCATGAAACCCTAAATTAAGCCAATTTTATTAAAAGATTATCTTTTTGGATTCCATCTTCACATTTATCAAAAATAGGTTATTATCGGATTGAATCATCCATTGAATATCATTAAAACCATCTATCATCAAATCTAAGGGTTTTTCATTAATTAAGTCATTAAAAATGATAGCTTTATGCACTTTTCATATTGCAAGCATATTTATGCACATAATCTCTAAATTAACCTAATTACGTGTGAAGATCATCATTTTCGATCTTAAAGTACCTTTTTGCATTTAACAGGTTAATATCAACTCTAATGATCCATTAAACCCTATTAAACACTTTATTTATTCAAAATAGGGTTTCTTAACCTTTAATTCATTAAAGATGATGATTTACACTACATTTCGAACTATGATCAGATTCAGGCTATGAAACTATTTTTATTGGATTCCTCTCGTTCTCCCGATCAAAAATCATATATAACTTGTTTTGATCCGAGCTACGAATATTTTATTACAATTTTTGCAAATAAATCATAAAACAGCCAATAGGGAGGTGCCACGTAGGCAACCAACCCCATGCATGTTACCTTGCACGCGCCCCTTCTTTATTTATAACGAAAAGTCGAATTTAGCCCCGCGTAAGTGACGCCTTCTACAGCCCACGGAGGGGCAGTTTCGTCCAAAGCGACTTAATCCATCTTCAACCTCAGGCTGGCCGCGTTCTGCCGCCCTAGCCGTCGGTTGGGCGCGACCCCAGCTCTGCAACTGACCCAGGCGACCTCCAAGGAGGGCGGGGTTGCCTCCGTTGTGCCCAGGCGCACCCACAAAGCTTCTCGAACAACTGCTGCGGGGTGCAAAATAGATATGGTAGACTCGTGATCAAGCTATCTCATGCAGCCGTGTTGCATCTATCGCTCTCTACTTCGGGCATAGCGGCTCTGGCTAGGCCTTGCCTTGGCTTCGACTTATGTCCAGCTACCTCTGCAACCACACCTGGGTCCGGCGTTGCTTCAGAATCTCTTGGTTTCTCATAGTTTAGGGTTCAAGGATAGAACAAGGAAGAGAAAGCAAGTGCTACATGGGACTCTTCTCCTGGATTCGATCTAGGGGTCCCTTCCCTTTATAGTCGAGGGTAACCACGTCCCATTATGTATTCTCATGAATCAGTAAAGTCTCTCCTACTAGGAATCAAATTCCTTAATGAAATAGGAAGCTTCTCTCTCTTAACTTAATCCTTTAGTAAGCCAAAACTCTTGGATAAATAGGGATTCGAAAATCCTCTTAATTAATCTCTTTTACACTTGCCTTCTATCTCATAGGCACGAATTTCTATTTCATTTAATAGAAATTACTTTCCTTTTTAACAAAACCTCCTAATACATTAATAATGTATCACATTATCCTTTTATATTGCCAATTTGGTATTTTCCCTTTCTTTTCCTTTATTGGGGCTCCTTGGCACCCAAGAAACTTTATTATTTCGAAATTCTCTTTATTGGACACTTATTATCCTTCTAGATGTATCTTTATGCATTAATTCACATTATCTTCTTTATTTCTCATTAAAATATTTCTTTTGGAGGATTTCTCTTTATTTCTCTTCTATTTTCCTCATTGACATTCCTTTTATCATTAGAAATCTCATGGATACGAAATTTCCCCAAGAAATCTCTTTTATGCCTCTTTCCACGCATTTTCCACATATTATCATTATTTTCAATTTCTTTCTTTAATTAATCTTTTCTTTCCTCATTGCTTTCTTTTTTTTTGCTACTCTGGACTCCTTGGAATACAGGGAACCCAAGAGGCACGAAATCCTCTTTGGATTTGCCTTCTAGAGGTTTTTACATATTTCTTTTCTCGAATATTCAATTATCCATTTACTAATTGAATTTTCCTTATTATTGAGCCCAATAGCCAATAAAGCCCACAAAGCAACCAATCAAGGCTATTGTGAAGGGAATCCATTTATTCAAAACAAAACTTATCATTATTTGTTCAATTATCATTAATATGAGAAATTACATTTCTCACTATATGTACCCAAAATTTGGGGTTATAACATCCTTCCCCTCTTATAGGAATTTTGTCCTCAAAATTCAAACAAGCAAACAAACAATTCAGGATAAGACTTTTCCATGTCCATCATTGGCCCCTATGTGGCTTTACCGTACTCATGGTGCATCCAAAGAACCTTTATCATCACATATTCTTTTCTCTGAGTTCTTTCATCCCGGAGTCTATAAACTACACAGGTGACTCAGGCCATTTCAGCCTCCCTTGGGGCTCACTAGGTTCATTGCTCAGCACATGGTCGGGGTACCTCACATAGTGCTCTAAATTGGACACATGGAAAACATCTCCCATTACTCTATCCTGAGGTAGGGTCAAAACCTAACCATCTCCACCCATCCATCTCTAATGGACCCATCTATCGGGGACTCAGCTTTCTCAGCTGCAGCTCAGAGGGGTCAGATTCTCACATTATATTCCCCCACAGTGCACTGCATGTTAGTCTACTTTGCATCTACTCACGACTCTCGTCGTCTCTAGGCTCCTTTCAGCCATTGCATGATTAAATTGACTTTCGTCTTCATGCACTGTGGTCCTTTTCTAATCATCATGTGGTCCTTTCACCAACATCACCTTACTGAAGTGGTGACCGACTCAACCTCCCTTACAGAGCTTCTTAGAATCTCGATACTGGATATGGTGGTCATTGTCACATCTTTCATAGGACAAGAACTGTCTCTAGATATCACCCTGAATGAGCACACATGCCCTCATCAGACCCTTTAGTCTTGATCATACTAACCATAGTTAGGGGTGATAACTATACTAACATTGAGTTCTTCATGTACCTACTTCCACTTTATGGAAGTGAACCTTTTAGGTCAAACTCAAGAACCTTTGAACTCGCTTCATGGTGTAGTTGAACCATCTTTCTCATGTGTAGTTCAACTGGATATGTCCCTTCACCGAACTCTTCCTTTCTCATATTATCTAGGTCAGGCGACCTTCCATAACCCACATTGTATCTCGACCTTCCTTGGCCCAGGGGAGACTTCAACATCCATAGTGATGAACTCCCTTTCTCTCTCGGGGACTCTTTTGTCCTCTATATCGATACACTGAGTTACTGGGGTTCGTCCTTTACCTCCTGACTTGCATGGCCATAAACCACATGCAACTTCATCTTAGGTATTTAACGTACCACTATCACTTATTATTTTGGTAGTACCACGGTATGATCTCCTGTATTGTCATAGATTCCTCAGAAACCCTAATTAAACCACCCTCATCAGGGGTTCATCACCTTCTTATCCAAATAGGTGCACTTGAGGTTCTACCACCATCCTTTCATCATATTAAGGACTAGACTGGCTAACCAAACAACTCTTAACTTTTCAACGTATCTTGTTACATTTGAGTGTTATCCAAACACCTCTTCTTTCCCAACTTAGGGTTAGCCAAACAACCTCTTCTAGCCCAACTAGGCAGATATATCTCAACCTGAGCATCCATTATCATGTCACATCCTTAGGGATTAGATAACATTGAAGACATACTCTTCCATGTATTTCACTTATCATCTCACCTCAAACTCTATGTCTGTCTTTATTAAGAACACTCTCTGATTTCATCATCATGGTGATCGAAATCAACCCGGTATAACTTGTAAGTTCCACTTAGCTCAGGATAAAAACATCCTCATAAGGTGACTACCTCATTCCTCTTAGTCTTTGCAAACCATCCATGTATCATTCCCTTTACTAGGGTAGGTTATCTTCTCTATTCCCATTTCTTGTGGCAACGTTCCAACCTACATCATCTCTTATCCTTGGTGTATGCCATGCATAATGTCCTATCTCTCACTCCCATAACAAGAGGAAATAAGCATTTGGCTGCAGTCCAAATACAGAGTTCTTCCTGTTCCAAGAGTAGAGATGGTACATCCCACCTTGCCAATACACCTTTACATCTAAGTTGCTACATGCCACATATGTCTCTACATCACGGACGTCATGATATCAAACTAGTCTTGAACCTACTGAGGTTTATACACATCCTGTGGTCATCTCCTCTAGGTCTATAGGGTGCCGGCACTTTTGGGGTCATCCCTCTTCCCTCATGCATCAAGAGAGTGCCCTACTCATCTTCCCTTTGGGTCCCATGAGTTCATGAAGGTGATCAATCTCCTAACCCATGGCCCTCAGACAATGATAGCTGTTACCTCCCGACCCTATGGTCATGTGCAACTGGGGAATTAGGCAACTCCTACTTTCATCAGTCTTATCCCTACCTGACCCTAGGATAGACTTAGGATCCTCCATTATAGTACATGTTCACTTAGAACCTTACCCAAGTCTTCATCATCTCCCTTTCAGCATTCATGGGATGGCTCTTACCCTTTCGTAGGGATCATGGCAACCTGCCTACCTTGGTCAAGCCCCATACCGGTTACCTCCATGGTAACATATTCATATGCAATAAGAGATGGATATCTATGGGTCTACAGGTTCATTCTCATACCATGTATTTTTCACTTAACTTCTCAAGATCCTATGAGACCTTTTTAGGTTACCTTGAACCAACAAAACTGATATACACCCTACACAAGGGTCCCTCTCCCAAGATGGGAGGAAACTACAACTCTTGCCTCAAGGTCACAAACATCCTTAGGTATAGGGTTTACATCCTTATGCTTAACCCTAGTATGCTATTAAGGCACAAGCAAACCACTAAACCAAGTTAGGTCATACTTGTTCTCTTTGCTGGATCAAGATCATACTTTCTTTTATCATCAACCTAGTTATGAGGGGTTCAGAAAACACACCTTAAACTTAAGGGGCTTCTCTTTTCCTCTATTCATGAGGCGTACCATGCTCAAAACTATAGCAACTTAATTCTCATCATGAGCATTAGGTATACCACTTCCCCTCTTAGGCCTAGGAACCTTAGGTTCACTTTTAGGTGTCCAACTGCACGCTTTATCTCTTAACTGTGAATCAAGCTTGCAAAAGGCATAACATGCACTTCCTGTCATCCTTCAACTCGAACAACACTTTAAGGTTGAGTCCTACTTAAGGACAACCATCAAGGTACAAGGCCTCATAACCTGCTACAAAACTTTTCTAAGTCTAAGGAACTCTTCTTCCTACCTCGGAAGGTAAACACCTATGTCGTAGGCCCATATGTACCACAAGATTCATCTTCTATCTTTAGGGTTTGGTCCCTCTAAAGGCAACCAAGACATCATCAACTTTCAGGGATCGATCACGAGGCAACTACTATCATCCATTATTCAGGGTTTTAGGCTTCCAACCTTCTTGCTGGGTTTCCAGCTCTCTCTAGAGCTAACCCTACATCCAACCTCACCATTAGAGGTCCTCACTTCAGGAAGGATCAACCTCAAAAGCATGCCCTACGTGGGTGAAGCCTAAGTTCGATCTTATGTTTGTTCAAGATCATCCATAACCCTTTGTGTTCCCTCATGATTTCTTATCCAGGGTTTCATCCTATCGTCAGCACTATGACGTGTCCTAGGTGCCAACTATACCCTACTTGCACCAGCCCATAGGATTTCTAAGGTCCTTCACTAACGTCGTCATCTAAGGGCTATCCTTTACCCTTGCACGACCCTTCCCAGGGTTGGGTTGCCAAAAGGTGCTAGGTCACCCATGGATCGTATGGCATCCCAAAGGCATGTTCTTGTAAACACCTGGTCCGACTCATCTCTCTCTAACCTTCACTTAGGGTTAGGGTTAGCATCATCCTCCGAGGATGTGCCATATCTCTACTTGAAATGAAGATCTTTATCTCTAACACTGACTTATCCTCCTGTCACGAAGGTCTAGCCTTAGGTCCCTTCTGAGGACATGACTACTTATGTCATACAACCTAAGCATGTATCTATTATTTATTTTGCACTTAATATATTGAGCTTATGTCCATGACATCTTATTTACATGCCTTTCATTAATTTAGTGGAGGATTTCCTTAAACCTTATTAACCTTACCCATACCTCAAGAGGGTGAGGAGAAGAAAGAAAACCTTAATCCTTTAGGTCCTTATCAGAATTTTGTGATGAGAAGGGATGAATAAGAAGAGAAGTCCTAAAGGTATCTTATTTCGATTCATACCCTAAGACTCTGGCCAGGCGGTCACACAGATCTGGGAGTCCTCGTATTCCGACTAGCGGTGCAGAGGAAAATCTTGCCAGCCCCCGGTCGTGATCCCTTTCTAGACACCTCCGTCTTTCGGATACTCCTCTAATAACTCCATTGGGTTCTATGGAGTTTGTAAAATTTAATAATTATTAATGGTTAATTGTGGAACCTAGGCTCTGATACCAAATGTTACGACCCCACCTCCTGATAACCCCCAACTAAGGGAGATCGAGAGGTTGAAGCCACACCCATAGATTCCGGATCAAGGTTCGACATATAACCAATAACAATTATTAAATTCTAACAGACTGTACTGAAAATGGTAGTAAATTTTTTTCTTATCATACCTTTGAAAAGATTGGAAGTACTAGATTTCTAACCACAGATGAACTACTCTAACTAGTTCCTCCTTGTTCTTTAATTCTTGATTTCACAATGTGTCACTTTACTGTTTGTGCTTTGGGAACTTGCACCTAAATCGCCGACAAACAAAACAACGGTCAGTCGAAACTGGTATGTGGGTGAAACAATAATCAAGAAATTATGCTAACAATGTAATCAAGCAATTAGTCTTTTTAACAATCAAGATTACATTTTAAGCCAAACTACTCAATCCATACTTATCCCTAACTCTGTGTTGTCCCTGTAAGGACTTATATGGAACCTCTCTAAGGTGACTTGATGGACTTACCCTCTAGGCAGCCAAAGTCTTTCATGACCTGGTGGATCTACCCTCTAGGTAGCCTATGTACCAGGTTAGCCATTACGACACAGAGAGGATCAAGGATTGAGCTAGAAGGTATATACATTATGTGATAGTCATATTCACTTTATAATTTGCATGAACTAAATAAACATCCAATAGTTTATTTAAAGCAACTGGTAAAACATTCGGAAATCACCATGAGACTAGAACGGTTATTCATAAGCGTAACCACATACCTGATTTGATGAGTCATGCAGATTATTCAACATATACTTCATGTATATACAACCAAGCCAATCAACAGATCCAAGCAAGCAATTCAATCATCACATAACTCCTGAAAAGAATACGTACTCTATTTATTACATACTTAATCAAGAATCTACTTTATTGTCTTGGATTCTCTTACTAGGGTTTCTAATCCGCATTAAGGTTCCATTAATATCCATTAGGGTTTCTTAGATCAATTTCTCAAACTTTATCCTTTTTAGATCAACAAACCCTAAAATACTCTTTTCTACTCATGTAAACCCTAATTGCTCAAATTGTTTATTTTAATAGTCTTTTATGCCCAAATTGACTTAGGATCATCATATCCCTATTTATTCATGGATTTGAACAATTAAACCAATAAAAAGACATATTCACCTAAATTAGGGTTTTCAAGCTCATTAATGCATATTCATGCATGAAACACTAAATTAAGCCAATTTTATTAAAAGATTATCTTTTTGGATTCCATCTTCACATTTATCAACAATAGGTTATTATCGGCTTAAATCATCCATTGAATATCATTAAAACCATCTATCATCAAATCTAAGGGTTTTTCATTAATTAAGTCATTAAAAATGATAGCTTTATGCACTTTTCATATTGCAAGCATATTTATGCACATAATCTCTAAATTAACCTAATTACGTGCGAAGATCATCATTTTCGATCTTAAAGTACCTTTTTACATTTAAGAGGTTAATATCAACTCTAATGATCCATTAAACCCTATTAAATACTTTATTTATTCAAAATAGGGTTTCTTAACCTTTAATTCATTAAAGATGATGGTTTACACTACATTTAGAACTATGATCAGATTCAGGCTATGAAACTATTTTTATTGGATTCCTCTCGTTCTCCCGATCAAAAATCATATATAACTTATTTTGATCTGAGCTACGAATATTTTATTACGATTTTTGCAAATAAATCATAAAACGACCAATAGGGAGGTGCCACGTAGGCAACCAACCCCATGCATGTTACCTAGCATGCGCCCCTTCTTTATTTATAACGAAAAGTCGAATTTAGCCCCGCGTAAGTGACGCCTTCTACAGCCCACGGAGGGGCAGTTTCGTCCAAAGCGACTTAACCCATCTTCAACCTCAGGCTGGCCGCGTTCTGCCGCCCTAGCCGCCGGTTGGGCGCGACCCCGGCTCTGCAACTGACCCCGGCGACCTCCAAGGAGGGCGGGGTTGCCTCCGTCATGCCCAGGCGCACCCACAAAGCTTCTTGAACAACTGCTGCGGGGTGCAAAACGGATATGGTAGACTCGCGATCAAGCTATCTCATGCAGCCGTGTTGCATCTATTGCTCTCTGCTTCGGGCATAGCGGCTCCAGCTAGGCCTTTCCTTGGCTTCGACTTATGTCCAGCTACCTCTGCAACCACACCTGGGTCCGGCGTTGCTTCAGAATCTCTTGGTTTCTCATAGTTTAGGGTTCAAGTATAGAACAAGGAAGAGAAAGCAAGTGCTACGTGGGACTCTTCTCCTGGATTCGATCCAGGGGTCCCTTCCCTTTATAGTAGAGGGTAACCACGTCCCATTATGTATTCTCATGAATCAGTAAAGTCTCTCCTACTAGGAATCAAATTCCTTAATGAAATAGGAAGCTTCTCTCTCTCTTAACTTAATCCTTTAGTAAGCCAAAACTCTTGGATAAATAGGGATTCGAAAATCCTCTTAATTAATCTCTTTTACACTTGCCTTCTATCTCATAGGCACGAATTTCTATTTCATTTAATAGAAATTACTTTCCTTTTTAACAAAACCTCCTAATACATTAATAATGTATCACATTATCCTTTTATATTGCCAATTTGGTATTTTCCCTTTCTTTTCCTTTATTGGGGCTCCTTGGCACCCAAGAAACTTTATTATTTCGAAATTCTCTTTATTGGACACTTATTATCCTTCTAGATGTATCTTTATGCATTAATTCACATTATCTTCTTTATTTCTCATTAAAATATTTCTTTTGGAGGATTTCTCTTTATTTCTCTTCTATTTTCCTCATTGGCATTCCTTTTATCATTAGAAATCTCATGGATACGAAATTTCCCCAAGAAATCTCTTTTATGCCTCTTTCCACGCATTTTCCACATATTATCATTATTTTCAATTTCTTTCTTTAATTAATCTTTTCTTTCCTCATTGCTTTCTTTTTTTTTTTGCTACTCTGGACTCCTTGGAATTCAGGGAACCCAAGAGGAACGAAATCCTCTTTGGATTTGCCTTCTAGAGGTTTTTACATATTTCTTTTCTCGAATATTCAATTATCCATTTACTAATTGAATTTTCCTTGTTATTGAGCCCAATAGCCAATAAAGCCCACAAAGCAACCAATCAAGACTATTGTGAAGGGAATCCATTTATTCAAAACAAATCTTATCATTATTTGTTCAATTATCATTAATATGAGAAATTACATTTCTCACTATATGTACCCAAAATTTGGGGTTATAACACTTCATCAAGCAAACCCTAATGATTATAATGGGTTGACTTAATATATGTTAATCAAAGATGACTTGACCTAATCTAACCTAGAGTGATTTAAACATCATCTAGTAGTAAGAAGAGAGAGAAAGCTCCTAATATGAATGAGAATCAAGTAACATACTTTCAATATGTAAGAATGTACATGATTAGGGTATGATCCATCAAGGTAAGATCATGGAAATCCTAATTATAATGATTAATGAATCTTAACCTAATTTGAGGGCATCAATGATGATAATTTTCATATATAATGATGCTATGAGCTCAATTCACTATGAATTGAATAGTAAACCCTAATTCTAGGGTAATAACATGTAACGTGAATAGTAAACCCTAATTTAGGGTGATCTGATAAATGGAGTAATTCAGGGTTATGCCTTTGAGTATGAAACCCTAATTACAAGTTGTAATATGAGAAATCTTTATGCCTCGAGAGCTAAGAGGTTCTATAACCCTATGTTGAAGTAAAAGAATACAAACCCTAACTAATGAAGGATGGGGTATGTTAACCCTAGTCCTGGGTTATGCTTTCAAGTATGAAACCATGTGAACTAATTACAATATAAGAATTCTTATGCCTTATAAGACAAAGGGATTCAATAACCTTAATTAAGTGGGGTAAACCCTAAATCTACTTATGCTTTTAAGCATGAATCTTCATGATTAAAGTATGAGATGAGGAATCATTATTCCTAATCATAAAGAAAGGGATTGAATAACCCTAATTGATGTAAATAAGGGAAGCTAGCCTTAGTGTAAGCATGACGGTACTATTCCTGAATTGAAAGGTTAATTCTGCTTTATAAATTGCTGATTTGGAAATGAAATGTTTGTTGTTGTCAATTGAATTAACCATGTAGGTTCTTATAAAAGGATGATTATATCCAGGTAAAGGTTATGATATCATATTCATTGGAAGCATGTTATTAGCTTTGTGAATAGTGATATACCATGTTGCCTAGTTAAGTGACATCATATAAGATTGATAGGCTGTGAGAGCCATGAGTAACATCAAGGCCATGCTAATAAGATGACTTATGATGAATTAAGGGTTTGAATACCCTATTCTTGAATCATAGTAATGAAATGGTTAAGAAATGATATCCAATTGATAATTGATGTGAGTTAGACTTGATACATTTAGTATTATACTTTTATAGTTGTTGTTCTAATGATTAATGCTTGGAAACATGCTTGATGCTAAAAGAATGCTAGAATATACCTAACTAATCAAGTATAATCATATCATGTAGAGCCCTGACCATAGATCCATCATTGTCAGAGACCAAATGATGGTGAAACAAGTTTTCCTAAGGGAACACCTAGAGCATATACTTTTGAGTATATGGGGGTATATGGACGCGAATATCCTTACGTCCTAGTATAGGAATTGATGTAGATGTACTTTAATCTTTCAACCCTTCACTATATATCCATACCGGGTGATGTACCACAAATCTCCCAAAGAAATTACTAATACCGCATCGATGAGAGATCAACAAGAAATCTTTCGATGACGATGAGAGTTCAGAACTCCACTGTAACTCTATAGCGAAGTTTCCAGAATACCCTGGATAGCTACTACAGCAGAGACACAAGATGTCCTGCAAGTAAATCCTCTTACTGACTGAGGAAGATGAGGTCATAAGAATTCGGCTCTTTTGATGACCTATGTATGGTACCGACGTGATTTTTATAAATGGTCGGTTGGAGTATGAGCGGTATACCTCATCTCCGTAGGGCATAATAATGTTTGTAAAACATAATCAACTGCGTAGCATATCTGCTTAGGTTGAACTATGAAAAACAATGATTGGTGTTACATTGTTTACATAAATGATCCGTTCGAAATATTTAGTGTACATGTTCTTTATATGCTTTAAAGAAATGATTGCTTCAGTAAAAGTTACTTTACTTATTATCAAACCTGATGTTGAATGATTTAAGTTACTTTGCTTATGTTGTTTCTTAAATGTTATAACAAAGCTTCTGGTGGAGAGTTATAACTCTCGCTGGGACAATTATTCAAATTGTCTTACTCCCGTAGGTTTCTACTTTTTAGGAAGACGCCAAGGACGAAGGAATCCATTTAAGAATGAGCAACAACAGCAACAACAACATCAGGGGCAGCAGTGAATCTCAGGTGGAGATACTGACTATCTAGTCTTATAGATAGCATGTCTTATGTCGTCTATGTACTCTCAGGTCCTAGGAGTCAGTATATCTGAGATTTTGGCATGATGCCTCTAGATTTTGTATCTTACCTTGTACAGTTAACAAGGTGTGTTTTGTTGTAATGCTCGAGATGTGTTTATTACAGAGATGTATCAATGGATCAGTTTGTAAATGACCTATCATGTTTTTTATGAAAGAGTTTTTATCTTTCAAAGATCTTTTTACAAAAGTTTTAAATTTTTAGTGATTTTTGATAATTCCGCTGCTAATCGCTTCCGCATTCGTTTAATTTGATTGTCAGTTTGGTGTCGGTCGTTTCACCCCCCATCTTACAACACAAATATCAACATTCAGTATTGGGGCCAATCTGAAGTATTATAACCAGATTCTCCATAATTATTTGACCATTATTAGGAATAGGAGATTCAAAAGTACCATTCAAGATAATGAGAGAAGTATCAATAATATTTTCTTTGAAAACTTCCATATTAGACTGGTGATTATCTTGTTCACACAAAGAAACATGAGTTGTAGTCTTCGGGATCCATTGTTTCCTAGGAAAGGTTATATTTAGAGGCTTAATAGGAGGCTATGTATTGTCTTCATTTGGATAGAGACTCTTTTCATGATCGAATGAAACACAAATCAAGCACTTTTCAAGCAACCATTTGTACTTAACACCAACACTATGTTCTATCCCAAAATTACTCACCAGTTCAATCAAATCTACAAAGGACACATCAACAAACATACAAATGAAAATATGGGCAAATTCAATCTTGAAACTAGTTTTGGTAACCCTATCAGCATCAATTGGATTCCCAAGAAAGCTAGAAATTCTAAAAAACATCTTCTCTCCCCCACAATTCAAGGGGCATATTGTGAAGGCAAATCTAGACTAGAATCTCTGGTAATGTGGATTATCAAAACGATCCCCAATCTGCCACTATTTGATTATAAGAGGTTTTCCTTTTATGAACCAAGGACCATCTTCAAGAGCATGCCTCATATTTTTAGAAAACTTAATCAGGAAGAAACCATGGGGATGATACAGAACTTCGATAGTTCCATTGACCTTCCACAACCAGGTCGGGCATCTGTCCAGCATATGTAGATAAACTATATTGTCTTGATTCGGACAGAGACTCTTTTCATGACTGAATGAGCCACAAATCAAACAGTTTTTGGGAAACCATTTATACTTAACACCAATTATATGTTCTATCCTAGAATCACTCACCAGTTCAATTAAATCTACAAAGTACAAGTCAACAGACATAAGAATGAAAATTTGGGCAAATTCAATCCTGGAACCAGTTTTGGTAGCCCTATCAGCATCAATTGGATTCCCAAGAAAGTTGGCAATTCTGCAAAACATCTTCTCTCCCCACAATTCAAAGGGCATATTGTGGAGGCGAATCTAGACTAGAATCTCTGGTAATGTCGATTTCTTATAACAATCCCAGTCTGCCACTATTTGATTATAAGAGGTTTTCCTTTTATGAACCAACGACCATCTTCAAGAGCATGCCTCATATCCTTAGACAACTTGATCAGGAAGAAACCATGGGGATGAGATAGAACTTTCATAGTTCCGTTGACCTTCCACAACCAGGTCAGGCATCTTTCCAGCATAGGGAGATCAACTTTCAGATCGATGACATAGCCAGCAACCGTATTCTTCCATCTCTTTGCATTTTCCTCCACTTCTGCCTATGGATACATTAACTTCCCCTCCGAGAACTCCAGTGGAACAGTACAGAGCTTGCTTCCTTCTTCATTTTCACAATTCCCATGCTTGAAGAGATCTTCCCAGGGTCACAATGATTCTTTCTTTCTTTCTCCAATAGCAATCGGGACATGTGAAACCCTATCTTCCTCTGCCTTCGATTCACCTAGCTTGACGCCATTAAAACCTCCTCTCGGTGCTCCTGCCATCAGACTCTCTTACAATGACAGTCTCTATCATGGACATGAAGATAAAGATCAATATGTCCAAGACCCCCACCTGGTAAGAACGAGATGAATATGTTAAGTGTTTTCACTTAACGAAATCAATTGATTACTCAAAAGATGGGGACCCAGATGGAAGACCTCTTCATAACTTCTATGATCATGGGATGAGGAACAATTATTGAATGCAAATGAGAGAGCCATCATTGTAATAGTGGACACATAAGGTTTCCTAATAGTTGATCGATGGAGAGGACACCAAAGCTTGGTTGAAGGCAATAAACTTAGCACTAGTTGGAGGAAACCCACCTCAGTTGAGATTCTTATTTTCAAAACTCACTTCTTGTTATGATTTTGTTTTTCATTTCCAAGAAACAGACACAATCTATGAATGATGGTTTTTCTATTTGTAAATCATGTTAGAATGGGCACATCGATGGAAAAATGATGCATGGAGGATCTAGTCAAGGAGAAGATCGAAAATGGCAAAAGTTGAATAGAAAGCTACAGTAAAACAGTCGCCACAACCATTCCACATGTCACAGCCATGGTTCCAGCAATACAACATGACCATTCTACCCAGAACGGCAGTGTTGGCTTTGCCTTGTCCACTAAACGTGGTATTGATCATTCCCCCACTTCTAGATTGTCTATCATGACTTCATGTTCATTACCATACTATTCTTTTTTTTAAAAGAAAAGTCAGGAGGTTATCTTATTCAACCCGCCCTCCTTGTGCAGGGATTGAGAGATGATTACTTACTGAGCCTACAGAAAACAAAAACTTGGTAGTACTACTACCATTACAGAGAGGGAAAGGAAGGGGATGACCCACAGGGACGAGGGCAGGGGTTGTATATATACGATCTTCATGGTGGTTTTTTAGGTGATATTTAGCAAGCGAGTCAGCTAGAGTAATGTTATCCCTATTGACCTTCGTAATCAGCACGTTTTTCAGAATCTTTCTCAATGAGGTGGATCCAATGATAACAGGCAGGTATCTGGTCTTCATGGCCTTCAAAGGCAGTGACGGTTGTGTCGCTATCAGACTTTATAGTAAGACGGGCAGTTTGATTCACGTTGGCAGCTTAAAGGACGCGTAGAATGGCTCGTAGTTCTGCTTCAGCAACTGAACTAACTTGGATATTTAGGGCAAAACCTCCCCTCCATTTACCATTCCAATCGATAAGAACTGTTGCAATGGCTGCTCTGTTGCCCTGGACAGCAGAATCCACCATAGCTAGGCACTCATCGCACGGTAGATCGGTCCACTTTTCGCCTTGTTTGTTAACAGGTAGGTTGATATCATGCTTCTTCTATACCAGCTCGCTACTATGGCTGAGCACAGCGTCTGGATTTGGGTCGATTGTCGTTCAGTGGTGATGACAGACTCCTCAAAAACAGCCGTGTTTCTCGCTTTCTAGATGGTCCAGCAGGCGACAGCAAACATGGTTTGATGAACTGCACTGCCAGTTGGCTTCTTCTTCATCCAGGCATGGTAGTTGGTCTCATTTTGTGTGGTAACCGTCATGCTAGCTTTCAGTTTTTGCCACACCTCCATTGCATGTGGACAACTCCAGAGGGCATATATGGTAGGTAGCGTCTTCTCCTGCTTCGCACCCAGGACAGATTTCACTATTAGTGAAGGTGCGTTGCTTCCTTCTAGCATTTGTCATGCATAATGGCTTCATGGGCAACAAGCCACATGAAGACCCGGATCTTGTTGGAAACTTGCAGTCCCCAAATGGAGTTCCATAGGCCGCTCGCATTTGCTTGATCGTCTTCTTGGATTATACCATACGCCGAGCTGGTAGAGTATTTACCTCGCGTATATCATGGATCCAACTCCAAACGTCTGCTCTCATGGTGGCTAGAGGTGGGGCAGATTTTTTATTCAAGTGATGCAGTCCTCCGGTAGATAGGTGTTAAGGAACTCTAGGTTCCAGTGGCTGCTGAGATCCACTAGGCTGGAGACTTTCAAGTCAATAATGTTGTCATCAATAGAACATAGAATGATGTTTCCCAAGTTTCCAAACCCAGGTACCCAATGGTCCGACCAAACCAGCGTGTCCTCTCCATTTTTTATCGTTTTGATGCAGTTTGCTTTAACGAACTGTATTCCTGAGTGAACAGCCTTCCAAAAAGGGGCTGCACGTCACCCTCTTTGGTTGCTAAAATTTCTATATTTGTTTTGTAGGCCTTTCTAAAAAGGGGCTGCACGTCACCCTCTTTGGTTGCTAAAATTTCTATATTTGTTTTGTAGGCCGGCCCTCCCTCCATAGCGAGTTCTTGCAGTTCATAAGCCTCCATGAATTTTTCTACAGAAGGGCTGTGTTCCAGGCTGCCATGGATTTGATTCCCAGCCCTCCACTCGCTATACCAGTGCAGACTTAATTTCCGACAAGACACTAGCGAGATTGGGCGCTGAGTCGTGGCCCGTTCCCCAGAGAAACTTGCGTATGATTCTGTCCAGTTTCGTGCAGACGCTGATAGGTATTCTCTTTGTTTGCATCAAGTATGTGGGCTGGGCTGTTAGTACTGACTTAACAAGGCACAAACGGCCTGCTAGAGACAGTGTTCTAGCACTCCGCCCGTTGATTCTCGTTTCCATGCAGTTGATGAGATACGAATAGGTAGACTTGTTAATTCTGTCATGAAGAATGTTAGATAATATAGTTGTTTTATTAGATAATTATGTTGCTTTATCTAATTCCCGTTTTGCTATCAAATAGGGCACGAGGCCACGACCGAGGAGGTAATTGTAGGATCTAATTGCTATGCTGTCAAGTGCATGACCAATTCGTGGGATCATGGCACAAAGCTAGGCACGTACATCTTTCTATTGTAGTTCATTGCATGAATAAATAGAAGATAAACAGAACGAGAAAAGCTGCAGCTTCACGCAGCGCAAAACTTCTTCTGTCTCTTCGTGCTCGTGTGTTCGTGTGCCCAGTAATACTCGCGTTTGTGTAGGGACTAAGGCCATCAAGTGGTATCAGAGCTTGACCATTAGAAGGGTCCTGTGATGGGTGCGAATGATGGCGACGGGAAGGGAAAGGGAACCGGGAGCGGGGATACTTCGCTGGCGATTGCGCGGGCATTCTCGGCTGCTCCGGCTGGACTCCACAACTTCCCTACCTTGTCCCGCACAAACTACCGTGAGTGGGCCATCCTGATGGAGGTCTGCCTGCAGGCGAGAGGCCTGTGGACGGCGATCGAGGGCGACGAGGATCTCGAAGCTGAGATTGGCTACCGAAACGACCGGTTGGCCATGGAAGTGATCCTCCGCTCGGTGCCGCCCGAGATGCTCCCGACGATTGGGAAAAAGAAGACGGCCCATGAGGCATGGGAGGCGATCAAGACGATTCGCATGGGCTCAAACCGAGTCCGCGATGCCAAGGCACAGACGCTGCGCCGCGACTTCGAGCAGATGAAGCACAAAGCTGGCGAGTCCATCGACGAGCTCGCCATGCGGCTCACCGGCGTGGTCGCGAACTTGTCCACCCTCGGCGACGATATACCGGAGAAGCAGGTGATGCAGAAATTCCTTCGTATAATTCCTAAAAGGTTCTCACAGCTGGCTATTTCGATCGACAGCTTGGTCGACTTGAGCACGCTGAGTATGGAGGAGCTTACCGGGCGATTCAAGGCGGCGGAGGAGCGTTTTGAGCTCGATGCTGAGGAGGACAATGGTGGCAAACTGCTGCTGACCGAGGAGGAGTGGCACACCCGGGCAATGCGGCGGGAGTATAGCGGCTCCTCCGGCAGTAGCCCAGGAGGCTCCAAGAAGCCTCGAGGCAAAGGAAAAGGCGACCGCGGCAAGGACGCCGCGCGCGACGGTGGTGGCAAGGTTGGCGCGAAGCGTTCAGATCGTTGTCGTTACTGCGGGATCGAGGGTCATTGGGCCCGAGATTGCCGTAAGAAGAAGCGGGAGGAGACTGCGGCGGCGGCGCACCTCGCCGAGGTCGAGGACGAAGAACCTGCATTGCTCATGGCACAGGTGACGTCTCTGGCGACCATGCATGACAAACCAGCGCACAACGACGAAGTGGTGCATCTGAACGAGAAGTGTACCAAAGCGAAACTGGGTGATGAGACTGATCAAAAGGATCCCGTTTGGTACCTGGACACGGGCGCGTCCAACCACATGACGGGTGACGCTGACACGTTCTCCGAGCTCAATCGAGGCGTCAGCGGAACGGTGAGATTCGGGGACAACTCGGTGGTGGACATACGTGGGCGCGGCACGGTGATCTTCACGGCACCTGATGGGCGTCATCGAGCACTTACACATGTGTATTTCATCCCCAAGTTGCGAAGCTCTATTGTCTCGATCGGACAGCTCGATGAGGTCGGGTGTTCGACGTTGATCCGGCACGGCGTCATGACTGTCCGCGACAGGCGGGAGGAGCTGATCGCCAAAGTTGCCAGGACGCGCAATCGGCTGTACATCATTGAACTTCAGGTGTCGCAACCGGTGTGCTTGGCAGCAGTGGGCAGAGAAGGCGCATGGAGGTGGCACGCACGCTACGGGCACTTGAATTTTGAAGCTCTCCGCAAGTTGGCGCGGGAAAACATGGTGCATGGGCTGCCGGACATCGAACACGTCGAGCAACTATGCGACGGTTGCTTGATCGGGAAACAGAGGAGGGCGTCGTTTCCAAAGGAGTCATTCTACCGAGCTACTGATCGTCTCGACCTGGTGTATGGAGACCTGTGCGGCCCTATCACACCGCCAACGCACGCCAAGAAAAGGTACTTCCTACTGCTAGTCGATGATAAGACTCGTTATATGTGGCTGGTGTTGCTGTCCAGCAAGGACGAGGCGCCAACGGCAATCATGTGCTTTCAAACCGGCGTCAAGGTCGAGTCTGGAAGGAAGCTGCGTGCACTTCGTACTGATCGGGGCGGCGAGTTTACCTCGGTCGAGTTCGGGGAGTATTGTGAAGATCGTGGGGTACAACGGCAACTAACGGCACCGTACTCACCACAGCAGAACGTCGTCGTCGAGCGGCGCAACCAGTCGGTGGTGTCGATGGCGAGGTGTCTGCTGAAGTCGAAGGGTTTGCCAAACGAGTTTTGGGGGGAGGCTGTCAGTACGGCAGTACTTATCCTGAACTGCTCACCGACGAAAAGCGTGAGCGGCATGACGCTGTATGAAGCGTGGCACAAGAGAAAGCCAGCTGTGGGATCATTCCGCACATTTGGTTGTGTGGCGCACATCAAGGTCACACGGCCGCATCTCAGCAAGCTTGACGACCGGAGCATCCGCACCATCTTCATCGGATACGAGCGCGGGTGCACCAGCACCTACCGGGTGTACGATCCGGTGGCGAAGCGTGTATACATATCACGTGACGTTGTCTTCGACGAAGCTGCGAGCTGGGATTGGGGAGCAGGATGTGCTACAAAGGAATCATTCGTGGTTGAGTACTCAGCCACTGTGGTCGTGCCGGCAGGAGCACATACGGTGCGGACTCGGGAAGCAGCCCAGGACGTCGTCGAGAGCCCTGCGTCGCCACGGACGCCGCTGGCACCTTCACCGCCACAAACGCAGGGGCAGAACATGCCCGGGTCAGAGGACGTGCACGCCGCACCCGCTCAGAGAGGTATGGCAGAGCGTTACATCTCTCCGCCGCCCAACGCCACACCTGACGTCGATTTGATCGGTGAAGAGGCCCCTAGGGGTTACCGGGCCCTCGACAGCATCTACCTTGAAGCCGGAGATACGGAAGCAAGGGAACTACTACTCGCTGCTGGGGAGGAACCAATCTCGTTCGCAGACGCGGAGCCGCACGAGAACTGGCGTAAGGCCATGCTGGAAGAGCTGGACACCATCCACGAGAACAAAACCTGGTCGCTAACTGATTTACCTGCAGGGAAGCGACCGATCGGCCTCAAATGGGTGTATAAATTGAAAAAAGACGGCGTCGGCAAGGTGGTCAGGCACAAGGCAAGACTCGTGGCAAAAGGATATGTCCAGAAAGCTGGGATTGATTTTGACGAGGTTTTTGCCCCTGTGGCTCGCCTCGATTCGGTCCGGTTGATGCTAGCAGTGGAGGCTCATCACGATTGGGAAGTTCACCACCTCGACGTGAAGTCGTCCTTCCTGAATGGCGACCTCGATGAGGAGGTATACGTCTTGCAGCCTCCAGGTTTCATCCGGAAAGGAGAGGAGCAGAAGGTGTTGCGCTTGCACAAAGCGCTATATGGCCTATGTCAGGCACCTCGAGCGTGGAATGCCAAGCTCGACGACACTCTATTGTCTCTTGGATTTCACAGAAATGCGTCAGAGCACGCAGTTTACACACGAGGAGTAGGCATGGAGAGGCTACTGCTTGGTGTGTATGTCGATGACTTAATTGTCACGGGCGGGAAGCCGGAGGTGATACAGCTCTTCAAGGATGAGATGAAGGCAAAATTCAGGATGAGCGATCTTGGATTGCTCAGCTACTATCTGGGCATTGAGGTGAAGCAAACTGCCGAAGAAATCACTCTCTGCCAGGCAGCATACGCAACTAAGCTGTTGGAGAAGGCCGAAATGGCAGAATGTAATTCTGTTCATGTCCCAATGGAAGCACGCTTGAAGCTAAGCAAGGAAAGCAAAAATCCACCAGTAGACTCCACTTTGTACAGAAGCATTGTTGGGAGCCTTCGATACTTAGTGCATACACGGCCGGATATCACATTTGCCGTGGGATATGTGAGCCGATTCATGGAGGCACCGACGACGGAGCACATGAGCGTCGTCAAGCATCTCCTCCGGTATGTTGCAGGCACACTAACCTATGGCTGTCGCTACTTGAAGCGTTTAGGGGAGCTGAAACTTGTTGGGTATAGTGACGCCGACATGGCCGGAGATGTAGATGATCGGAAGAGCACGTCCAGCATGGTGTTTTTTCTCGGGCAGAGTCCAGTTAGCTGGCAATCGCAGAAGCAAAAGGTGATCGCGCTGTCATCGTGTGAAGCGGAATATATTGCAGCTACGACCGCCGCTTGCCAGGGAGTTTGGCTTGGGCAGCTGCTCGGCGATCTGTTCGGAAAGGAGGCCGGCATCGCCAATCTACGCGTGGACAATAAGTCTGCGATTCAGCTCTGCAAAAATCTGGTCTTTCATGACCGAAGCAAGCACATTGAGACGCGCTACCATTTCATCTGGCAGTGTGTTGAAAAAGGCAAAGTGGGCATCGAGTATGTCCACACCAACGAGCAGCTGGCGGATCTGATGACTAAAGCACTCGGGCGGGTGAAGTTTCAGAACCTGCGTGTGAAGATCGGCGTCGTCAACATTCAGAACAACTAGAATTAGGGGGGAGTCTATTAGATAATCTAGTTGTTTTATTAGATAATTATGTTGCTTTATCTAATTCCCATTTTGCTATCAAATAGGGCACGAGGCCACGACCTGTGATGGTGTCGTGCTTGTAGGATCTAATTGCTATGTTGTCAAGTGCATGACCAATTCGTGGGATCATGGCACAAAGCTAGGCACGTACATCTTTCTATTGTAGTTCATTGCATGAATAAATAGAAGATAAACAGAACGAGAAAAGCTGCAGCTTCACGCAGCGCAAAACTTCTTCTGTCTCTTCGTGCTCGTGTGTTCGTGTGCCCAGTAATACTCGCGTTTGTGTAGGGACTAAGGCCATCAAGTGGTATCAGAGCTTGACCATTAGAAGGGTCCTGTGATGGGTGCGAATGATGGCGACGGGAAGGGAAAGGGAACCGGGAGCGGGGATACTTCGCTGGCGATTGCGCGGGCATTCTCGGCTGCTCCGGCTGGACTCCACAACTTCCCTACCTTGTCCCGCACAAACTACCGTGAGTGGGCCATCCTGATGGAGGTCTGCCTGCAGGCGAGAGGCCTGTGGACGGCGATCGAGGGCGACGAGGATCTCGAAGCTGAGATTGGCTACCGAAACGACCGGTTGGCCATGGAAGTGATCCTCCGCTCGGTGCCGCCCGAGATGCTCCCGACGATTGGGAAAAAGAAGACGGCCCATGAGGCATGGGAGGCGATCAAGACGATTCGCATGGGCTCAAACCGAGTCCGCGATGCCAAGGCACAGACGCTGCGCCGCGACTTCGAGCAGATGAAGCACAAAGCTGGCGAGTCCATCGACGAGCTCGCCATGCGGCTCACCGGCGTGGTCGCGAACTTGTCCACCCTCGGCGACGATATACCGGAGAAGCAGGTGATGCAGAAATTCCTTCGTATAATTCCTAAAAGGTTCTCACAGCTGGCTATTTCGATCGACAGCTTGGTCGACTTGAGCACGCTGAGTATGGAGGAGCTTACCGGGCGATTCAAGGCGGCGGAGGAGCGTTTTGAGCTCGATGCTGAGGAGGACAATGGTGGCAAACTGCTGCTGACCGAGGAGGAGTGGCACACCCGGGCAATGCGGCGGGAGTATAGCGGCTCCTCCGGCAGCAGCCCAGGAGGCTCCAAGAAGCCTCGAGGCAAAGGAAAAGGCGACCGCGGCAAGGACGCCGCGCGCGACGGTGGTGGCAAGGTTGGCGCGAAGCGTTCAGATCGTTGTCGTTACTGCGGGATCGAGGGTCATTGGGCCCGAGATTGCCGTAAGAAGAAGCGGGAGGAGACTGCGGCGGCGGCGCACCTCGCCGAGGTCGAGGACGAAGAACCTACATTGCTCATGGCACAGGTGACGTCTCTGGCGACCATGCATGACAAACCAGCGCACAACGACGAAGTGGTGCATCTGAACGAGAAGTGTACCAAAGCGAAACTGGGTGATGAGACTGATCAAAAGGATCCCGTTTGGTACCTGGACACGGGCGCGTCCAACCACATGACGGGTGACGCTGACACGTTCTCCGAGCTCAATCGAGGCGTCAGCGGAACGGTGAGATTCGGGGACAACTCGGTGGTGGACATACGTGGGCGCGGCACGGTGATCTTCACGGCACCTGATGGGCGTCATCGAGCACTTACACATGTGTATTTCATCCCCAAGTTGCGAAGCTCTATTGTCTCGATCGGACAGCTCGATGAGGTCGGGTGTTCGACATTGATCCGGCACGGCGTCATGACTGTCCGCGACAGGCGGGAGGAGCTGATCGCCAAAGTTGCCAGGACGCGCAATCGGCTGTACATCATTGAACTTCAGGTGTCGCAACCGGTGTGCTTGGCAGCAGTGGGCAGAGAAGGCGCATGGAGGTGGCACGCACGCTACGGGCACTTGAATTTTGAAGCTCTCCGCAAGTTGGCACGGGAAAACATGGTGCATGGGCTGCCGGACATCGAACACGTCGAGCAACTATGCGACGGTTGCTTGATCGGGAAACAGAGGAGGGCGTCGTTTCCAAAGGAGTCATTCTACCGAGCTACTGATCGTCTCGACCTGGTGTATGGAGACCTGTGCGGCCCTATCACACCGCCAACGCACGCCAAGAAAAGGTACTTCCTACTGCTAGTCGATGATAAGACTCGTTATATGTGGCTGGTGTTGCTGTCCAGCAAGGACGAGGCGCCAACGGCAATCATGTGCTTTCAAACCGGCGTCAAGGTCGAGTCTGGAAGGAAGCTGCGTGCACTTCGTACTGATCGGGGCGGCGAGTTTACCTCGGTCGAGTTCGGGGAGTATTGTGAAGATCGTGGGGTACAACGGCAACTAACGGCACCGTACTCACCACAGCAGAACGTCGTCGTCGAGCGGCGCAACCAGTCGGTGGTGTCGATGGCGAGGTGTCTGCTGAAGTCGAAGGGTATGCCAAACGAGTTTTGGGGGGAGGCTGTCAGTACGGCAGTACTTATCCTGAACTGCTCACCGACGAAAAGCGTGAGCGGCATGACGCTGTATGAAGCGTGGCACAAGAGAAAGCCAGCTGTGGGATCATTCCGCACATTTGGTTGTGTGGCGCACATCAAGGTCACATGGCCGCATCTCAGCAAGCTTGACGACCGGAGCATCCGCACCATCTTCATCGGATACGAGCGCGGGTGCACCAGCACCTACCGGGTGTACGATCCGGTGGCGAAGCGTGTATACATATCACGTGACGTTGTCTTCGACGAAGCTGCGAGCTGGGATTGGGGAGCAGGATGTGCTACAAAGGAATCGTTCGTGGTTGAGTACTCAGCCACTGTGGTCGTGCCGGCAGGAGCACGTACGGTGCGGACTTGTGAAGCAGCCCAGGACGTCGTCGAGAGCCCTGCGTCGCCACGGACGCCGCTGGCACCTTCACCGCCACAAACGCAGGGGCAGAACATGCCCGGGTCAGAGGACGTGCACGCCGCACCCGCTCAGAGAGGTATGGCAGAGCGTTACATCTCTCCGCCGCCCAACGCCACACCTGACGTCGATTTGATCGGTGAAGAGGCCCCTAGGGGTTACCGGGCCCTCGACAGCATCTACCTTGAAGCCGGAGATACGGAAGCAAGGGAACTACTACTCGCTGCTGGGGAGGAACCAATCTCGTTCGCAGACGCGGAGCCGCACGAGAACTGGCGTAAGGCCATGCTGGAAGAGCTGGACACCATCCACGAGAACAAAACCTGGTCGCTAACTGATTTACCTGCAGGGAAGCGACCGATCGGCCTCAAATGGGTGTATAAATTGAAAAAAGACGGCGTCGGCAAGGTGGTCAGGCACAAGGCAAGACTCGTGGCAAAAGGATATGTCCAGAAAGCTGGGATTGATTTTGACGAGGTTTTTGCCCCTGTGGCTCGCCTCGATTCGGTCCGGTTGATGCTAGCAGTGGCGGCTCATCACGATTGGGAAGTTCACCACCTCGACGTGAAGTCGTCCTTCCTGAATGGCGACCTCGATGAGGAGGTATACGTCTTGCAGCCTCCAGGTTTCATCCGGAAAGGAGAGGAGCAGAAGGTGCTGCGCTTGCACAAAGCGCTATATGGCCTATGTCAGGCACCTCGAGCGTGGAATGCCAAGCTCGACGACACTCTATTGTCTCTTGGATTTCACAGAAATGCGTCAGAGCACGCAGTTTACACACGAGGAGTAGGCATGGAGAGGCTACTGCTTGGTGTGTATGTCGATGACTTAATTGTCATGGGCGGGAAGCCGGAGGTGATACAGCTCTTCAAGGATGAGATGAAGGCAAAATTCAGGATGAGCGATCTTGGATTGCTCAGCTACTATCTGGGCATTGAGGTGAAGCAAACTGCCGAAGAAATCACTCTCTGCCAGGCAGCATACGCAACTAAGCTGTTGGAGAAGGCCGGAATGGCAGAATGTAATTCTGTTCATGTCCCAATGGAAGCACGCTTGAAGCTAAGCAAGGAAAGCAAAAATCCACCAGTAGACTCCACTCTGTACAGAAGCATTGTTGGGAGCCTTCGATACTTAGTGCATACACGGCCGGATATCACATTTGCCGTGGGATATGTGAGCCGATTCATGGAGGCACCGACGACGGAGCACATGAGCGTCGTCAAGCATCTCCTCCGGTATGTTGCAGGCACACTAACCTATGGCTGTCGCTACTTGAAGCGTTTAGGGGAGCTGAAACTTGTTGGGTATAGTGACGCCGACATGGCCGGAGATGTAGATGATCGGAAGAGCACGTCCAGCATGGTGTTTTTTCTCGGGCAGAGTCCAGTTAGCTGGCAATCGCAGAAGCAAAAGGTGATCGCGCTGTCATCGTGTGAAGCGGAATATATTGCAGCTACGACCGCCGCTTGCCAGGGAGTTTGGCTTGGGCAGCTGCTCGGCGATCTGTTCGGAAAGGAGGCCGGCATCGCCAATCTACGCGTGGACAATAAGTCTGCGATTCAGCTCTGCAAAAATCTGGTCTTTCATGACCGAAGCAAGCACATTGAGACGCGCTACCATTTCATCTGGCAGTGCGTTGAAAAAGGCAAAGTGGGCATCGAGTATGTCCACACCAACGAGCAGCTGGCGGATCTGATGACTAAAGCACTCGGGCGGGTGAAGTTTCAGAACCTGCGTGTGAAGATCGGCGTCGTCAACATTCAGAACAACTAGAATTAGGGGGGAGTCTATTAGATAATCTAGTTGTTTTATTAGATAATTATGTTGCTTTATCTAATTCCCATTTTGCTATCAAATAGGGCACGAGGCCACGACCTGTGATGGTGTCGTGCTTGTAGGATCTAATTGCTATGTTGTCAAGTGCATGACCAATTCGTGGGATCATGGCACAAAGCTAGGCACGTACATCTTTCTATTGTAGTTCATTGCATGAATAAATAGAAGATAAACAGAACGAGAAAAGCTGCAGCTTCACGCAGCGCAAAACTTCTTCTGTCTCTTCGTGCTCGTGTGTTCGTGTGCCCAGTAATACTCGCGTTTGTGTAGGGACTAAGGCCATCAAGTGGTATCAGAGCTTGACCATTAGAAGGGTCCTGTGATGGGTGCGAATGATGGCGACGGGAAGGGAAAGGGAACCGGGAGCGGGGATACTTCGCTGGCGATTGCGCGGGCATTCTCGGCTGCTCCGGCTGGACTCCACAACTTCCCTACCTTGTCCCGCACAAACTACCGTGAGTGGGCCATCCTGATGGAGGTCTGCCTGCAGGCGAGAGGCCTGTGGACGGCGATCGAGGGCGACGAGGATCTCGAAGCTGAGATTGGCTACCGAAACGACCGGTTGGCCATGGAAGTGATCCTCCGCTCGGTGCCGCCCGAGATGCTCCCGACGATTGGGAAAAAGAAGACGGCCCATGAGGCATGGGAGGCGATCAAGACGATTCGCATGGGCTCAAACCGAGTCCGCGATGCCAAGGCACAGACGCTGCGCCGCGACTTCGAGCAGATGAAGCACAAAGCTGGCGAGTCCATCGACGAGCTCGCCATGCGGCTCACCGGCGTGGTCGCGAACTTGTCCACCCTCGGCGACGATATACCGGAGAAGCAGGTGATGCAGAAATTCCTTCGTATAATTCCTAAAAGGTTCTCACAGCTGGCTATTTCGATCGACAGCTTGGTCGACTTGAGCACGCTGAGTATGGAGGAGCTTACCGGGCGATTCAAGGCGGCGGAGGAGCGTTTTGAGCTCGATGCTGAGGAGGACAATGGTGGCAAACTGCTGCTGACCGAGGAGGAGTGGCACACCCGGGCAATGCGGCGGGAGTATAGCGGCTCCTCCGGCAGCAGCCCAGGAGGCTCCAAGAAGCCTCGAGGCAAAGGAAAAGGCGACCGCGGCAAGGACGCCGCGCGCGACGGTGGTGGCAAGGTTGGCGCGAAGCGTTCAGATCGTTGTCGTTACTGCGGGATCGAGGGTCATTGGGCCCGAGATTGCCGTAAGAAGAAGCGGGAGGAGACTGCGGCGGCGGCGCACCTCGCCGAGGTCGAGGACGAAGAACCTGCATTGCTCATGGCACAGGTGACGTCTCTGGCGACCATGCATGACAAACCAGCGCACAACGACGAAGTGGTGCATCTGAACGAGAAGTGTACCAAAGCGAAACTGGGTGATGAGACTGATCAAAAGGATCCCGTTTGGTACCTGGACACGGGCGCGTCCAACCACATGACGGGTGACGCTGACACGTTCTCCGAGCTCAATCGAGGCGTCAGCGGAACGGTGAGATTCGGGGACAACTCGGTGGTGGACATACGTGGGCGCGGCACGGTGATCTTCACGGCACCTGATGGGCGTCATCGAGCACTTACACATGTGTATTTCATCCCCAAGTTGCGAAGCTCTATTGTCTCGATCGGACAGCTCGATGAGGTCGGGTGTTCGACGTTGATCCGGCACGGCGTCATGACTGTCCGCGACAGGCGGGAGGAGCTGATCGCCAAAGTTGCCAGGACGCGCAATCGGCTGTACATCATTGAACTTCAGGTGTCGCAACCGGTGTGCTTGGCAGCAGTGGGCAGAGAAGGCGCATGGAGGTGGCACGCACGCTACGGGCACTTGAATTTTGAAGCTCTCCGCAAGTTGGCGCGGGAAAACATGGTGCATGGGCTGCCGGACATCGAACACGTCGAGCAACTATGCGACGGTTGCTTGATCGGGAAACAGAGGAGGGCGTCGTTTCCAAAGGAGTCATTCTACCGAGCTACTGATCGTCTCGACCTGGTGTATGGAGACCTGTGCGGCCCTATCACACCGCCAACGCACGCCAAGAAAAGGTACTTCCTACTGCTAGTCGATGATAAGACTCGTTATATGTGGCTGGTGTTGCTGTCCAGCAAGGACGAGGCGCCAACGGCAATCATGTGCTTTCAAACCGGCGTCAAGGTCGAGTCTGGAAGGAAGCTGCGTGCACTTCGTACTGATCGGGGCGGCGAGTTTACCTCGGTCGAGTTCGGGGAGTATTGTGAAGATCGTGGGGTACAACGGCAACTAACGGCACCGTACTCACCACAGCAGAACGTCGTCGTCGAGCGGCGCAACCAGTCGGTGGTGTCGATGGCGAGGTGTCTGCTGAAGTCGAAGGGTATGCCAAACGAGTTTTGGGGGGAGGCTGTCAGTACGGCAGTACTTATCCTGAACTGCTCACCGACGAAAAGCGTGAGCGGCATGACGCTGTATGAAGCGTGGCACAAGAGAAAGCCAGCTGTGGGATCATTCCGCACATTTGGTTGCGTGGCGCACATCAAGGTCACACGGCCGCATCTCAGCAACCTTGACGACCGGAGCATCCGCACCATCTTCATCGGATACGAGCGCGGGTGCACCAGCACCTACCGGGTGTACGATCCGGTGGCGAAGCGTGTATACATATCACGTGACGTTGTCTTCGACGAAGCTGCGAGCTGGGATTGGGGAGCAGGATGTGCTACAAAGGAATCGTTCGTGGTTGAGTACTCAGCCACTGTGGTCGTGCCGGCAGGAGCACGTACGGTGCGGACTCGTGAAGCAGCCCAGGACGTCGTCGAGAGCCCTGCGTCGCCACGGACGCCGCTGGCACCTTCACCGCCACAAACGCAGGGGCAGAACATGCCCGGGTCAGAGGACGTGCACGCCGCACCCGCTCAGAGAGGTATGGCAGAGCGTTACATCTCTCCGCCGCCCAACGCCACACCTGACGTCGATTTGATCGGTGAAGAGGCCCCTAGGCGTTACCGGGCCCTCGACAGCATCTACCTTGAAGCCGGAGATACGGAAGCAAGGGAACTACTACTCGCTGCTGGGGAGGAACCAATCTCGTTCGCAGACGCGGAGCCGCACGAGAACTGGCGTAAGGCCATGCTGGAAGAGCTGGACACCATCCACGAGAACAAAACCTGGTCGCTAACTGATTTACCTGCAGGGAAGCGACCGATCGGCCTCAAATGGGTGTATAAATTGAAAAAAGACGGCGTCGGCAAGGTGGTCAGGCACAAGGCAAGACTCGTGGCAAAAGGATATGTCCAGAAAGCTGGGATTGATTTTGACGAGGTTTTTTCCCCTGTGGCTCGCCTCGATTCGGTCCGGTTGATGCTAGCAGTGGCGGCTCATCACGATTGGGAAGTTCACCACCTCGACGTGAAGTCGTCCTTCCTGAATGGCGACCTCGATGAGGAGGTATACGTCTTGCAGCCTCCAGGTTTCATCCGGAAAGGAGAGGAGCAGAAGGTGATGCGCTTGCACAAAGCGCTATATGGCCTATGTCAGGCACCTCGAGCGTGGAATGCCAAGCTCGACGACACTCTATTGTCTCTTGGATTTCACAGAAATGCGTCAGAGCACGCAGTTTACACACGAGGAGTAGGCATGGAGAGGCTGCTGCT
Source organism: Alisma plantago-aquatica (assembly GCA_963693085.1). NCBI lineage: Eukaryota > Viridiplantae > Streptophyta > Magnoliopsida > Alismatales > Alismataceae > Alisma > Alisma plantago-aquatica. The sequence goes on from OY856414.1 coordinate 466,731,199, forward strand.
TGGTGTGTATGTCGATGACTTAATTGTCACGGGCGGGAAGCCGGAGGTGATACAGCTCTTCAAGGATGAGATGAAGGCAAAATTCAGGATGAGCGATCTTGGATTGCTCAGCTACTATCTGGGCATTGAGGTGAAGCAAACTGCCGAAGAAATCACTCTCTGCCAGGCAGCATACGCAACTAAGCTGTTGGAGAAGGCCGGAATGGCAGAATGTAATTCTGTTCATGTCCCAATGGAAGCACGCTTGAAGCTAAGCAAGGAAAGCAAAAATCCACCAGTAGACTCCACTCTGTACAGAAGCATTGTTGGGAGCCTTCGATACTTAGTGCATACACGGCCGGATATCACATTTGCCGTGGGATATGTGAGCCGATTCATGGAGGCACCGACGACGGAGCACATGAGCGTCGTCAAGCATCTCCTCCGGTATGTTGCAGGCACACTAACCTATGGCTGTCGCTACTTGAAGCGTTTAGGGGAGCTGAAACTTGTTGGGTATAGTGACGCCGACATGGCCGGAGATGTAGATGATCGGAAGAGCACGTCCAGCATGGTGTTTTCTCTCGGGCAGAGTCCAGTTAGCTGGCAATCGCAGAAGCAAAAGGTGATCGCGCTGTCATCGTGTGAAGCGGAATATATTGCAGCTACGACCGCCGCTTGCCAGGGAGTTTGGCTTGGGCAGCTGCTCGGCGATCTGTTCGGAAAGGAGGCCGGCATCGCCAATCTACGCGTGGACAATAAGTCTGCGATTCAGCTCTGCAAAAATCTGGTCTTTCATGACCGAAGCAAGCACATTGAGACGCGCTACCATTTCATCTGGCAGTGCGTTGAAAAAGGCAAAGTGGGCATCGAGTATGTCCACACCAACGAGCAGCTGGCGGATCTGATGACTAAAGCACTCGGGCGGGTGAAGTTTCAGAACCTGCGTGTGAAGATCGGCGTCGTCAACATTCAGAACAACTAGAATTAGGGGGGAGTCTATTAGATAATCTAGTTGTTTTATTAGATAATTATGTTGCTTTATCTAATTCCCATTTTGCTATCAAATAGGGCACGAGGCCACGACCTGTGATGGTGTCGTGCTTGTAGGATCTAATTGCTATGCTGTCAAGTGCATGACCAATTCGTGGGATCATGGCACAAAGCTAGGCACGTACATCTTTCTATTGTAGTTCATTGCATGAATAAATAGAAGATAAACAGAACGAGAAAAGCTGCAGCTTCACGCAGCGCAAAACTTCTTCTGTCTCTTCGTGCTCGTGTGTTCGTGTGCCCAGTAATACTCGCGTTTGTGTAGGGACTAAGGCCATCAAAGAATGGGAAACCCAAAATACCTCCCTAGGTCGGGTGTTTTGGGGATTCCGCAAGCCGAACAAATAGTAGTGCGGGTAGTGTGATCGACAGATGCAGAGAAGAAGATTCTCCATTTATTAATAGAAATTTGTTGACCGGAGGCAGCTTCAAATTTGGTAAAGCACTAGTTGATGATTGAAATTTGGTCCATAGAAGCTTTAGCGAAGATCACTACGTCATCCACAAAACTATATAATGTGTGATATGAGCGGTCCTTTTTGAGAAAATTTAATGGGCTTCCATTTATTATCATGGACACTCTGGTTAATGAGTTGTGTAAGCCGCTAATTCTATAACCTCCTGAACAACAATTGGAACACGTCTGTTATGTTTCACGATGCACTTGATCACGTGAAGAAACCAATTGTGGAATGGGACGAGAACATCAGAAAGAAGCAAACCAAGAAAAGCACACCATCATCTCTAATATCTCAGGTGTCTCCAGGATGAGAATGGTAACTGGGTGTCCGATCACACCAAGCTTCAAGAACTCATACCCCGCCACTTCCACAGGTTGTTTAGAGCTTCCTCTACCCCAACCCTATACAGGCTATGGAGCAACTACTAGGGAATTTCAAAACTTTGACTACTCATCAAAAGCGTGCTTTGGTTGCAACTCCCACCGAATATGAACTCTGGAAGATTGTAAAAAACTCTGACCCTTTCAAAGCCGCAGGACCAGATGGTATTGACATGTGCTTTATGAAGAAGGTCTGGAAAATTATCTAAAACTTTGTCCTCAAATCTATTAGATGTTTGTTGAATGGTGATCTCTTCCCTGACCGCACGGGGGATGCTAGTATTGTTCTAATACCAAAAGTGAAACACCCCATGAACTGCAGCCAGCTGCTCCCGATTTCTTTGAACAATTCTTGTATGAAACTGACATCAAAAGTAGTTGTGGAAAGTGTCAAGAAGTTCATATCACAGTGGGTCTCACCAGTAAAAATGAGCTTCATCCTGAGCAGGTGCATATCTGACACCATCATCCTAGTCTAGGAAATCATCCATAATATGAGAAGATGATTGAGTTCCCCACAGATGGCCATTAAAGTGGATCTTGCAATATCATATGATCGCATGTCCTGGACATTTGTAGTTAATACTCTGAATAAGATAACCTACCCACCAATATTAAGAAATATGTGATGAACTCCTTGTCTGCAGGCAACACCAACATCATTCTGAATGACGAAGCTTTGCCGGCTTTCAAAACCTCCAGAGGGCTAAGGCAGGGGGACCCCCTATCCCCTTATCTATTTTTCTTGTGCATGGAACGGTTTACACAACTCATTAATCATTACCATACTATTCTAAACTTCTATATCAGGATGAGGACGGCATGATCTAAAAGTTTAGGGTAGTCCGGCGGTAATCCCTCTGATTTACCTCATATTCTTCCATGTCTCTTGTTATAAATTTTTGTTGAAGATGATCAAAAAGTCTAATAACTTTCAAACTTATCCATTCATATTTGTTGTGCTTGTTTTTCATACCGAATATCATGTATTTTATTTTTTTCTTACATTTTTGCATACTTTTTCAAAAAGAATATTTTTTTCTAATCCATGTCATGCATTGCATTCAATGTAGGTTTTTATAATTTCTTGTGTGTTTTAGCTACGATTTTCTTGTTTGTTGTTTATTTCTTATTAGTGTAAGTTTAGATGTGATTTAAGGAGGTTTGGCACCATCTTGTCCAATTTTGCTCAAGCTTGAATCTACTTTCCTGATATTATGTTTCAACTAAATCTCTACTTATTGTGATGTGAATGATTAAAATTGGGATAAGACATCCCTTTGATGATTTTTTGGCTAAATGAGTTCCATGATGGAATTTTGCAAGTGCTCCAAGCCTCTTGCAAGTAATTGACTAAGTGTGATTCTTCCAAGCCGTGAATTCTTGTGATTATTCATTCCATGTATAAAGAATGTAATCTTCCATATTGCTCATTTTATGCATGGTTTGTATTTTTGGTGATAGTTTCATAGATTAGCCTACTTGAATGAATTCGTACATGGATCTTCATCGCTAATGACCCCCCTTTGACCTGACATTTCTTCTATCATCTTCTTATCTCTCTGCCTCATGACAGGATGCCAAAAGTGCACACATTAGCCTTGGTGATGCGATGATTTTGAGTCGCATTTATAGACTTGTTTCATTCGCATTTTATACGTTTACTGGTCATTTTGGTGGTTAATAGTGCATAATCCACTTACTTTAGTCTATGATCCTTCTCAGCATCAATTCTCTCTTATTTTATTGTTTTGAGCATAAATGATTACAATAATATGTTTTATTTCGAATTATGTGGTTTTGTGTTGCAATTTCAGAAAAAACGCATATCTGCAGCTGCCGATACCATCGACACAGCCACAGGTTGTCAGCCGCAAGGATCAACACAGAGTCGATACCATCGATAGGGAAGTCAATGGTAGTGACATTCTATCAGGTTGCTGGCGAGTAGATAGTCGATACTATCGACACCTGAAGATTCAGCGACGGTAAAGGAATAAAATCGACGCATAAGGGTGTCGATACCATCGACCCGAGTCGATGGTATCGAGTCAAGATCAGGCGCAATGAAGAAAAGAAAATAAGACTTGTCGATATCGCGCAAGGTCGATACCATCGACTCGCATCGATGGTATCGACACCGTCAGATACAAGTTTGTTTTAGATCAATCTAAATCTGACAGTTGTGATATTTTTGGAACCTAACTCGGTGATTATACCTAATGACGGTGGCCAAGAGCCATCGATCACGTCATTAGCCGATGCACACGCCCTGAGAAGGTGTGGAGAGAAGAACGGAGCCCAGAAGCATGCCCCGATCGTTCCGGAAGCCGAAGAAGATGTTTTCCACCGCCGAAAGGCTGCAGATTGCGTATTCTACGCCGAGGAACGCTCGAATCTTCTCCGTTCAGGAGTTTCTTTACTTATTCATATTTTTCTCCATGTTTCCCCTTTTCTCAACCATGTTTTGCTCTGAGATGAACATGCGGGGATAATTCCCTTTATCTTTAGGACCGGGAATAGCCCGGGGAAGCATTGTATGACATTTTTATCATAGTAATTCATATGTTACCTCTTAAATCCGTGGTATGATTTTGTTTTCTCAATTATATTGTTATGTTTGATCATCATAATGATAATCTAATTCATTTAATTACTTTGAAAGAAGAATTAACAGTTGAAAAGAGACGAAATTCACATTATTTAACAAATCCCTTGAACAAGGTGATGTACGGTTAATGGTGGACACCCAGAGGTCGATTCTAATGCACCTAGTTTAGGGTATAGGTTACTACGACGGTGGAACTGACCTAGACATAGGTAGTGAATTGTACCACGAGAGTGGGCAATTCTGACTACAGGCCACTACCCAGACTGAGTGGTGAACCTGAATTATTATATGGAAATTCATACAATGATAACCCGCGGTGAAACCGCAATCCTAAAGATCTCCACTTGAATTGATTAAACTAAACCTTTAATCGATTGTTTTGCTTTATTTTATTTTCTTTTAATTTTACAACAACTCTCAAACTCTTTTAATCGGTTTAGCTGATCGCAAACAGTTAGTAGTAGTCTATTGATAGTTCAGTGTCTCTGAGTTCGACTCGGGCCTCACAAGGGCCTATACTACATTGACGCGTACATTTGTGTTCGACGCACGGTAAAAGTGTGTCAAGTTTTTGGCGCCGTTGTCGGGGACACGGCAATTGTCGGCACTACGAGTGCTGCGAGCGGCCATTCTAGGCCACCTTTTATTTTTATTATTTTGAAATCATTTCTAAAATTCATAGTCTATTGTTCACATTTTGTAATCGTCTAGCACGGTACTGAACAGAAATTATCATTTTACAGGTATTGTGCATGGTGCGGACGCGTAGCAGTGACTACACGCAACAAGCACCAGAGGTTCCACTACCGGGACCAGACGACGAGGAGGATTACAATCAACACCATTCTGAAGAAATAGATTCCGACTCAGAACAAGAGGCCATGGCAAAAGAGCAGACGATATGGGAGAAGATAAAGGCTTCTTCCTCATCCGCTTCAAAAGGGCCAATTAAGAAGCAGGCGATCAACATTCCGACTTATAATACTGATCTTGCATTAATCAACTTGGTCAAATCGAATGCATTTCATGGGCTAAAAAATGAAGAGTCGATGACTCACATTAGCCAGTTCGTGGAGAACTGCGATATGATAAAAATAGGCAGGTTCCCACAGGAGACACTTTACTTAAAGTTGTTTCCGAGCTCTCTGGCAGGAAATGCAAGAGAGTGGTTGCATAATATTGATGATGAGTATGTGGAATCATGGAACCACATGGTGGAAGTTTTCTTTGAAAGGTTCTTTCCGCCTGAGAAGACAAATGATATGATCAGGAAAATCCATAATTTCTGCCAGAAGGCAGGAGAGACTTACTCTGAGACCTGGGAAAGGTTTCAGATCATGCTTAGGAGGTGCCCGCATCATGGGCTTGACAAGGAGACGCAGGTCAAAATCTTCTATTTTGCTCTCTCCGAGCATGATAGAAGTAACCTAGATTCCACAGGTTCAGGGTTCTTCTTAAACAACACAGACACGAGATGTTGGGAAATTCTGAAAAAACATGGCCAAGAAGCAATCCTGGGGTGACAGAGATGTCGTAGAGCATGTTTGATCTGCGGGGGAGTCAAAGGCCATCAAAGAGCTAAATGAAAATATGGACCTTCTTGCTAAGAAACTACTTGCAAAAGAAGATACTGAAACATATGATGAAGCTCAAGTCAAATTCATGCGTGAGCAGCAGGGATACAGAAACAACGATTACTCATGGAGGAAGGACAAGAAATTTTCCTGGAAGGATCTTAATAATTTCTTGTAGGACCCCGACGCGAAACCCCAACCGGCGGCGGAGGATAAGAGCAATGAGTTTCTCAACCAAGTGATCAAGAAAAATCAAGAACTAATGAACACTTTTGGCCAGTAGATCAAGCAACAAGGGGAATTCATGAATCAATTTGGGCAGACTCTACAAAGCCATGGGGATCAGATGAGGATGAAAGAGACATCTTTGGCGCAAATGGTAGCTGAGATAGCAAATCTGAAGAAGCCAGCACAGTAAGGTTTTCCGGGTAATACAAACATTCTGGGGGGAAATCAACAGGCTAAGGCAATCTTGCTAAGGAGCGGCAAGAAAATTTTAAACCCCAGGGTCGATGAACCAAGCAAACCCCAGTCAGAAACCGAAGGTGAGGCCACAGAGGAAGTGTCAATTTCAGTCATAGAGTCGGTTGAGGATATAGCAGAGGATGTCACAGCAAACCCTATTGTTGTTGAGGAGGAGACACAGAAAAAGACACCATATGTGTCGCCGCATCAAAGGGCACAGGCTGTCCCGGTCCCATATCCAAATAGTGTGAAAGCAAAGAAAGTGGACGCACAGTTCAAGAAGTTTCTGGATAGTTTTAGAAAGCTCTTTGTCAACATTCTATTATTAGAAGCAATCGAGCAGATACCCTCCTACGGGAAGTTCTTGAAGGACATCATCACCAAGAAAAGGAAAATCCCTGATACTGAGGTTGTGGTTCTCAAGGAACTGGTAAGTGCCTTCATCATGGGCACATTGCCACCTAAGAGGAAGGATCTGGGCTGCTTCAATATTTCATGCTATATTGGGAAAATAAAATTCGATGAAGCACTATGCGATTCAGGGGCAAGTATAAACCTGATGCCTCTCTCTATGTTCAAGAAATTGGGATTAAAAGAATCAAGGCCGAGCAATATGACAATACAGTTGGCAGATAATTCGGTGGTGAAGCCGTATGGTATTTGTGAAGATGTGTTGGTGAAATTTGATCGATTTGTATTTCTAGCAAACTTTGTTGTAATGGAAATGCAAGATGAACAGGGCAATGAGTTACTCCTTGGACGACCCTTCCAAGCCACTGCTGACATGATACTTGAGATGGGAAGAGGTCATTTGACCTTGGGTATCGCTGACGATTGGTTCGAGATGGTCATGCCTTCCAGAACCACGCAATCTAAAGCCAAGGAGCAATGTCGCATGGCGAAGCACTTTGATCAGAATATCTCTCTGTCTTGGGAAGCCATTTTTAGATATGGCCCATGTGATGACTAAGGTGGAGAAGGGGATACTGGTTGTAGACATCATGGAGCAGACCAAGGTTGTGTCTCTTAGCAAAGTAGTGGGTTTTCCTAATGATGAAGAGGAGGACATCCCGCCTTCTACTGAAGATGAGGTCATAGCAAGTTTTGTTTTAAATGCATATCCAGAATTACCACTTGAAGCCTGCCTGATTAATATAACACATGATTGGATGAGAAGCAAGTCACTACAGGAGTGTGCCAAGATGCTTCAGGTGCTTCCATGCTTTTATGCTAGGTACTATGAAGACCTTAGAGAACTCCCACCACCGCTTCAGTCATCCTTAATCAGCCTGCCAGATCTGGAATTGAAACCATTGCCACCGCACTTGAAATATGCATTTCTAGCTGAGGATGAGAAGCTGCCTGTGATTATTTCGGCATATCTGAGTGCCGAGGAGGAAGATCAATTGTTGATTGTGTTGAAGAACCACCGAGGTGCATTCGGGTGGTTGGTCGTGGACATTAAGGGGATCTCCCCCACATTGTGCCAGCACAAGATCCGACTTGAGGAGGGAGCCAAACTGGTGATTCAGCCACAGCGTCGACTAAATCCTAGCATGATGGAGGTCGTAAAGAAGGAGGTGATCAAGCTCCTTTCTGCAGGTATCATCTATGATATATCCGACTCGACGTGGGTGAGTCCTACACAGGTAGTCCCTAAAAGGAGGGAATTACTGTTACACATAATTTGTTAAATGAACCTATCACGGCCCACTTGGTAACCGGGTGGCGTGTATGTATAGATTACCGTAGATTGAATGCTGCTACGCTTAAGGATCATTTCCCTCTCCCATTCATTGATCAGATTTTAGAGCGATTAGCAGGTCGATCTCATTTTTGTTTTCTCGATGGTTATTCGGGGTACAATCATATTTCTATTGATCCGAAGGACCAAGAGAAGTCCACCTTCACTTGTCCTTACGGAACATTTGCATACCGCCGTATGCGATTTGGTCTGTGTAATGCACCGGAAACCTTTCACCATTGCATGCTTGCCATTTTCTCTAATATGGTTGTACGTTGTTTGGAGGTTTTTATGGATGATTTCTCTGTCCATGGTGCGTCCTTTGACGAATGTTTATACAATTTGGACAAGGTTTTGCAATGATGTGAGGACACACATTTGGTCCTCAATTGGGAGAAATGCCACATGATGGTCGGCGAAGGGATCGTGCTTGGACATAAAGTGTCTAGCAAAGGGTTGGAGGTAGACCCGGTGAAGATCGAAGTTATTTCCAAGTTGCCCCCACCGAATTCGGTTAAAGGGGTACGGAGTTTTCTAGGTCACGCCGGTTTTTATCGCCGCTTTATAAAAGATTTCTCGAAAATCGCCAAACCATTATCTGAGTTGTTGGAAAAGGATGTTGTGTTTGATTTTAACGAAAAGTGTTTACATGCGTTTAACGTGCTTAAAGAAAAAATGATTTCCGCACCGGTTGAGCAAACACCGGACTAGACCAAGCCGTTTGAATTGATGTGTGATGTGTCAAATTTTGCAGTTGGGGCTGTTTTGGGACAACGTGTGGACAATAAACCCACTGTGATTTTCTATGCGTCTAAAACTTTGAATGAAGCACATTTGAATTACATGACAACCGAAAAAGAACTTCTTGTCGTTGTTTTTGCCTTTGAAAAATTCCGGCAATATCTTGTAGGATCTAAAGTCGTGGTATGGACGGACCACGCCGCCATTAAGTACTTGATGGAGAAAAAGGATGCCAAACCTAGACTGATTAGGTGGATCTTACTGTTGCAAGAATTTGACATTGAAATCAAAGATAAGGCAGGAATAGAAAATGTGGTTGCGGACCACTTGTCTAGGTTAGAAAGGGTAGATGAGAAGGATGTGCATATACCCATTACCGAGATGTTTCCTGATGAGCAACTTTTATCTGTGAAATCTAAAGATCCTTGGTTTTCTTACATAGTAAATTATCTTACCTGCAAAATTATCCCAGATGATTGGACATACCAAGAGAAAAAGAAATTTTAGCATTCTTTGCGTTATTATTTCTGGGATGACCTTATTCTATTGAAGCAGTGCAGAGATGGTGTGTTGCGCAGGTGTGTACCGGAAGTGGAATACGAAAGTGTCTTACGTCATTTCCATACTCTACCGATGGGTGGCCACCATGCAAGTTCTATAACTGCGGCCAAGGTACTAGAGAGTGGTCTTTACTGGCCTACTTTGTTCAGGGACGCCTATGACTATGTGCGGCAATGTGATTCCTTCCAGCGGGCTGGTAACATTTCAAAAAGACAGGAGATGCCCCTCACTGTATTTCAAGAGGTCGAGGTGTTCGATTTGTGGGGTATCGATTTTATGGGACCCTTTGTGTCCTCCAATTCTAACTTGTACATTCTATTAGCTGTTAACTATGTATCGAAGTGGGTAGAGGCAATACCCACTAGGACTAATGATGCTACCGTAGTGTGTAGGTTTGTCAAAGAATACATTTTCTGTAGGTTTGGTATACCAAGAATGATTATTAGTGATGGAGGTACACATTTCTAGAATCAAAAGTTTGTGGCACTATTGAGAAAGTATAGGGTAAAGCACAACATTGGCACCCCGTACCACCCGCAGACGCAGGGGCAAGTGGAAGTCTCCAATCGGGAGATTAAGAAGATCTTGGAGCGCAGTGTGGCTTCCACGAGAAAGAACTGGAGCACCTTGCTACCGGATGCTTTGTGGGCGTACAGGACGGCGTTTCAGACACCTATAGGCACTACACCTTTTAGGTTGGCTTATGGTTGGGCCTACCATTTTCCGGTGGAATTGGAGCATAAGGTGCACTGGGCGCTTAGGAGGCTGAATTTGAGCTATGATGAGGCAGGAAAGAAACGGTTACTTGAGCTGAATGAACTTGACGAGCTGAGGATGAATGCATATGAAAGCTCGCGGATCTACAAGGAGCAAACAAAGTTGATTCACGATCGACATATTCAGATGCATGTCTTCAATAAAGGAGATCGCGTACTCTTGTTCAACTCCATGTTGAAGATGCATCCCGAGAAATTGAAATCCCGATGGAGTGGACCATTCACTGTAGAGGAGGTCCGGCCACATAGCACAATCATGGTGCATGATGGAGAGACAAGATTCTTGGTTAATGGACAACGATTGAAGTTGTATTTCGGTGAGGATTACACAAGGAAAGTGAATGAGGTCAAACTCATTGCGCTTCCATATGCATAAGGAGCTTGATTTCGTCTAGCCTAAGACGTTAAATAAGGGCGCTTGTTGGGAGGCAACCCACCCATCGATAGTTTTGTTTAGTTTCTTTCACATTTGTACTTTGGTTTGATTTGATTTTTTTTTAGTGTAAACAAGGTACCTTGATCATTTGTTCAATGTGTAGGACTGAGGCAGGGTCGATACTATCGACCCTTGTGTCGATGGTATCGACGGGGGTACAGTTAGGCGGCAGCAAAAATTTCGATGTGTCAATACTATCGACGGCCTCGTCGATGGTATCGACACACCAACAGGTTGATCACAAAAATGAGGTTGATAGTATCGACATGCATGTCGAGACTATCAAGATCTCTGGAGATATTCAGACGAAAATTGTCTCAGTGAAGTCGATACTATCGACGGTCCTGTCGATGGTATCAACCCAGTTACAGGCAGAAAGTGGCGGCCGGGCCTCACGAGGGTATGTGCCCTAAGCATAAGTTGATACTATCGACTCGTGTCGATAGTATCGATGCGACATGTCACCGATCCGTGAGAGGAAATCAACGGCGATCGCTGCACCAAGGGAATCGATCTGTGGGATGGGTCAATACCATCAACACTCGTCGATGGTATCGACGCATCATCGATCCGGGCCCCCAAATCAGGCTATCGACAACCGTCGATACTAGCGGAAGACGGATTGTGCTACAGGAGTTGATACCATTGACTCATGTCGATGGTATCGACGGGCATACAGCAGCACCGGCCACAGTTATAAAAGGGATGGATTGTCATCATATGACGTCACATCTTCAGAGCTTTCCTCCTCCACTTGTGTCGTGCGTCTTGTTGAACGATCAAAGCCCGACTACGAGCATCCAAGGAGCGCGTTCTTCCTTGAGCCCTCATCGAGTGGAGATTGTCTTCTCCGACCTTCACCGAGCTCCGTCTTCTATTCCTCCTTTCTTTGCGATGACGGTGCGTACAGCCGGAGCTTCTTCTTCATGGGCGGATCCTATGGAAATCCCTGAGTTTGTTCCTCCACCGCCTGCATCTATTCCTCGTCCGAGGATAGTCCATCCTTCCGCGGAGGTCCGGAAGGTTTACGAGGGACTGATGAAGTGCAAGATTGAGCCGACCCGCTATGTCGACCAGGATATGGTTTGCTACTTAGGGTTTGAGGCTAATCTCCAATATGTTCTCAAAGGTCAAGTACACCACACCAATCGGACGCCAGATGAAGTCCAATACTACGCCAAGGGCCATCCATTTTTTGGCGAGTGGCCGACCTACAAGGAACTCGTGGCAGAGTTCATGGCATCACTAGACATCAATGTGGTGCCCAATGACTTGATCGCCACCAACAGAGAATGGAGGAAAGGGAGGGTGTCGTTCCGACTCTTCAACAACAACTACACCATCACCCTTGACCAGTTCAATTCTATATATAATTGGGCTCATCACAACTACCAACAACGGCAGCCACATAACAGGACGGATTATGACGCCATCTTTGCCGAGTTGGTGACTGCGCCGCCCGACAAATCCGTGACCTACCATAATGTGGCGGTTGCGGATTTTGAACATCCGTTTGTGCGGGTTCTTCACCGCATGCTCTGCACCACCTAGTTCGCGTGTGGTGACATGTCTCTCAGCAAGTTTTAAGAGACATATTTGTTCTTCCTGTATAAGTTGCTGAAGCGCGAGGAGTGTAATTGGGGCGCATTTTTCTTGACGTGCGTGGTGGCCGTGAAAAGGAGTATGCAGAAAGCTCCAATCCATTTTGGAGGGTTGATCACACCATCGGTCGTCTATCTTGGGCTGGATATTTCCCAGCTTACTCCCCTCTCTACCAGGAGCAAGGTCAACCTCCAGCATCTGCACCGCTCCAACCTCATCTTGCTTCATGATGGTTTACCATACGCACATTGCCACGTTAATCACGCTTATCAAGAGTGTGTGCTTCCCGACCCCATCTTCCACATTGAGGGTGCTCAGCATTTCTGATGGCTCATCATAGCCATTGATGACTCGGATGAAGACGGCGGCAACAACGACAACGACAATGACGGTGATGAGAATGAAGAGGAAGAGGAGGCCTTCACTCCTCTTCGTGCACGAGTGGCACCCAGGAAGCATCCCCGCATGAATCTGGGTGCATCTTCTTCTTTGCAGCCTCTGCCACCATAGCCCTCGCAGCAAAGTGAGGATGTCTACTCCATGCAGGGGATGTATACGATGCTGCAAGACATCCATCAGATGCAGCAGCAGAATACATCATCATACGTCGATATTCATGATACAACAAACCGGCTGTTAGATAACCAGAGGGCTATTTTTGAAAATGAGTGCCTCCTCCTCGACAACCAACAGCACATCCATGACAGGTTGCATAGGATGGAGATGTAGCAGCAGCCCTTCTATGATCATTACTGGAGCCAGAATTACTTTGGGGGGTATCCACAACCTCCGCCTATGCCCCAGTATGATCCGAGTTTTTAGGGGCAGTACCCATCTTGGGACCCCACGGCCCCACAGTACCCACCTCCTCCGGAAGAATTATCGCTATCACTATTACACCTTTAAAGGTTGTTTTTTACTATGAAGCCATAGTCAAATTCAAGCTTGGGGGGGAGTTGGAACATCTCTATCATTTAGTTTTTAGTTTTTATTGTTTTGTCTTTTGTCATTTATTTCTCTTAGTTTTTAGTTTGTTTGTAGGATCCACACTCTATCTAGTGTACTTGTGTATGTCTTAAGGCATGTGTCATCTTGTTGCTTGTATGTGGGAATTAGGGGAAATTTTAAAAATTTTAGTGTTTTGCAAGCTTGTGTTGTTCAACTTTGAGCACATAACTTAAGAAAATGATTGGGTTTGTCAACTCTAAAATAGGAAATCACAACTATACATTCCTTTGATTCATGAAAAGTGGACAGAATTGGTTGTTTGAGCCTAAACTGACCAAATGATAATGAGACTTTAATTTGAAATAAGAGAGAGAAACTTCTTAATTACTACACAGGTCAGTAAGTAGGGACACATAATAATTTATAAAGGTTCAGTCAATTAGTCTTGTGATCTATCCACCTCATTGTTTTCATACTCCACCTTAAGAACTAAAAGTACATTATGGTTTTAATCTCTTTGATTGCATCTCATTTAGATAGGATTGCATTGCAACTATTTTCACATATTTTGCATGAAAATAAAATAAAAAATAGATTAGTTATACATGCACATTATCCTTAGGTGCATGTCATTTAGTTGCATAATATCATTTTGTAGTTGCACTCACATTTTTGTGCTTATAATACATCATGCATCTTATTTCTTCTGAAACATTAAAGGTGATAAACTTGTTCCATACCTTCTGAATGCTTCAAGTATATAGTTATGCAGAAATAAGTGAGCCTGAGATATAATTCATTTTCAGCTATGAAAATAAGGGCATGAAGAAAAAAAATAAAAAATAAAAAAGTGTGAAAGAAAGAAAAAAAGAGAAAGAAAAAAATATTGAAAAGCAAGTAGTAATGAGAGGGAGAAAGGAACATAGTCTCACCTGCATTTTAAAGAAGAATAAGTACATGATGTAGTTATCCTAGATATTCCATCTCACCTTGAGATGGGATGTTAGTGCATGCATCATTCCACCTAAATGTAGGCATTAGGGCATTTACACTTGCATATGCATCATTTAGGTCATTTTTTCTTTGTGCATGTTAAAATTGTATGATACTTCCATTTCTTCCATGAGCCACCCATTCCATCCACCCGTTGCTCGAATTGGTAGGCTACCATGATTTTCTCCTCACTCGTTAATATCAGGAGCGCTGCTTCCATGTAGATGGTAGTTAGGGCGAGCAACGTAGAATAGGAGATCACAAGATGCACTGAGTCTGAACTGGAGAATTTTATTATGTGAACTGCCTTATGTGATAGTGTTCATTATTTTTGAGGTAGATATCTTTTATGGATGATTACTGTCTCCTTTAGGGTAATTATAATTCTGTGGTTAGTGAGGGCCAGAATGTGAATGTCTGGCGGGGATCATATGGTGATGTTTGTTGTGATGATCTGTTCTTTAGTTGACCCTCGTAATTCTATTCTAAAGTTTAGTTGCTCGAGGACGAGCAATGTTTAAGCTTAGGGCAGTTTGATGTGATGATTTTGAGTCACATTTATAGACTTGTTTCATTCGCATTTTATGCGTTTACTGGTCATTTTGGTGGTTAATAGTGCATAATTCACTTAGAGTCTATGATCCTTCTCAGCATCAATTCTCCCTTATTTTATTGTTTTGAGCATAAATGATTACAATAATATGTTTTATTTCGGCTTATGTGGTTTTGTGTTGCAATTTCAGGAAAAATGCATATCTGCAGCTGTCGATACCATCGACAGCTGTCGATACTATCGACACAGCCACAGGTTTTCATCCGCAAGGATCATCACAGAGTTGATACCATCGATAGGGAAGTCGATGGTAGCGACATTCCATCAGGTTGCTGGCGAGTAGATAGTCGATACTATCGACCTTAAAGTCGATACTATCGACACCTGAAGATTCAGCGACGGTAAAGGAATAAAACTGACGCCTAAGGGTGTCGATACCATCGACCCGAGTCGATGGTATCGAGTCAACATTAGGCGCAACGAAGAAAAAAAAAGAAGACTTGCCGATGTCGCACAGGGTCGATTCCATCGACTCGTGTCGATGGTATCGACACCGTCAGATACAAGTTTGTTTCAGATCGATCTAAATCCGATGGTTGTGATATTTTTGGAACCTAACTCGGTGATTATACCTAATGACGGCAGACAAGAGCCATCAATCACATCATTAGCCACTGCACATGTCCCAAGAAGGTGTGGAGAGAAGAATGGAGCCCATAAGCACGTCCTGATCATTCTGGAAGCCAAAGAAGACGTTTTCCACCGCCAAAAGGCGACAGATCACGTATTCTACGCCGAGGAACGCTCGGATCTTCTCCGTTCAGGGGTTTCTTTACTTATTCACGTTTCTCTCCATGTTTCCCCTTTTCTCAACCATGTTTTGCTCTGAGATGAACATGCGAGGCTAATCCCCTTTATCTTTAGGACTGGGAGTAGCCCGAGGAAGCATTGTATGACATTTTTATCATAGTAATTCATATGTTACCTCTTAAATCCGTGGTATGATTTCGTTTTCTCAATTATATTTTTATGCTTGATCACCATAATGATAATCCAATGCCTTTAATTACTTTGAAAGAAGAATTAACGGTTGAAAAGAGACAAAATTCACATTAATTAACAAATCCCTGGAACAAGGTGATGTATAGTTAACGGTGGACACCCAGAGGTCGATTCTAATGCACCTAGTTTAGGGTATAGGTTACTACGACGGTGGAACCGACCTACACATAGGTAGTGAATTGTACCACGACAGTGGGCAATTCTGACTACAGGCCACTACCTGGACTGAGAGGTGAACCTGAATTATTATATGGAAATTCATGCAATGATAACCCACGATGAAACCGCAATCCTAAATATCTCCACTTGAATTGATTAAACTAAACCTTTAATCGATTGTTTTGTTTTATTTTCTTTTCTTTTAATTTTACAACAACTCTCAAACTCTTTTAATCGGTTTAGCTGATCGCAAACAGTTAGTAGTAGTCTACCGATAGTTCAGTGTCCCTGAGTTTGACTCGGGCCTCACAAGGGCCTATACTACATTGACGCGTACACTTGCGTTTGATGCACGGTAAAAGCGTGTCACTTGGCCACCCTCCAAAACTTTGGGGTGGCAATATTCGTTCCATCTCACTTCTTCCAATCACCATATGCCCTCCTTACATATGGGGAAATGAAAAAGAAAAAAAGGGGGGGAATAAGGGATGGCTCTATGTAATAGCCTCTCAGGAAAAAAAAATGGAAAAAAAGAAGATGAGTATTCCTATGTAATATCACTCCACTCACATAATCCCTTCTTCTCTTTTTTTATGCCTAGTAGGTCTAGGATAAAGAAATTCTAGCTCTCACACCCTACACAAGACAAGTGGGTTAGGAGATATGAAGTGAAGTGTATGATATAGTTCTAGCAAGTGAAACAACAACTCTAACCATTTGGATGTATGTCATTAATGTTATGTTCTACCTAGAGCATTATGAAAATTGCATCACTTACATGTGTGATTGGTATGCCATATTTGAAACTCTTGTGCTCTATGCTTGAATCATATTCAAAAATAGAAAGATGAATGAGAGTAGTGGATTGCATGCCTAATTCCACATGTGAACTTACTTTAGCCAATGAACATCATGATGATTGCATTCTCCCATGTTTTTCTTGAATGAAGTTAAAGGGATATTTAATTGGAGCATACTTGAGGACAAGTATTTTATAAGTTTGAGTGGTCATGCAATCCTATTTTAGGGTTTCTTCTTGTGTTGTATTATACTATACTCACATCTAAATATGTTAGAATGCATGGTGCTTTCCCAAATAAATGGTTTATTATCAAATGCACTTATATAAGTTCTTTAAATGTTTTTTAGGTACTTGAACCATGTCTTGGATGGAAGGGAGAGAAGGAAGATGACCTAGGGGTTTTTTTCCTCTAGAGGACCCCAAAGAGAGTCCACTAGTGGTTAAGATTCAAGACAAATCAAAGAACTCCATGGGTTGCGAATTTGCACATCAAAGTGGAACAAAAAGCCTCTGACATGGTCGTGTTGTCAATTCTGAATTCACAAGGGAAATCATAGTTGAGAAGCAACTACAGAAAATTCACCACCACAGTCATGCCAGCCAGCACAATCGTACCAAGAAGACTCTAGCATAATCATACTAGATAGAACAGTCATCTTGCCCAAAGCTCAAGACGCCTGTGCCACTAGGAATGACCATCAGTCAACTCTCTCACCACGTTTGTGCCGCCCATCAAAGTGGTGCTACCTAGACACCACCACAATCATGCTACCGGCCCTCCAAATCCCAAATTTAACTATAAATTCACCTCCACCAGCATGCCCATTCTCCTTCGACACAACCGTGCTACCCTCTACCCACCATGGTTGTTCTACCCAAAATGACCATGCTTCTAGTAACACTAGGTGGCTTGATTTTAGACAATAATGGAGAGAGATGTCTCATTATGATAAAGAAAATATCCACAATCACTTAGTTTTAATAACTAGAATAGTCATTTCCATCATTCGGGTCTTAAAATAAGTTGCAACACTCTACAATTTTCAACTTGATGAGTTTAGTTTCATATTTAAAATGTAACATCACTTTTCTTGTTCTTATTAAATTGACAAGAAAAACAATACCAAGTTGTAGCTGATGATTTTATGAAAAGATGAACTTATTCAAACATTATAACATGTGTCGTTATATAATGATACTTTCTAAAATTGTTCAAAATTTTGGAGTTTGGCTATTTAAACAGAAAGAAGTGTGCTTATAGTACATGCAAAATAGAGTTTAAAATACAAGATCAAGTTCAAATATGAGAAGCAAACATGAAAGAAAATAGATATGATGCATGAAAATGACGAGATGAACACAAATGTAGAAGAACACATTAGATAATTGAAATAAGTCAAGTTATTATCTCACCCCAAGATTACTCAATATATTCTCCATGCTACAAAGTAATAAGTCTGAGACATGGAAAAATAGGACGCTCACTGTGGGGTGTTGGGGACAAATGACTCTTACTACTTGTGGGGCCAAAAAGGACATGAGGAATCATCCTATTCTTGTAAGTAATGCTCTTCATTCTTGATTTTTCAAGTTATTGTGTCAAACACAATGTGTACATTTGGGCACACATCGTGGTTTCCATCAGTTTTGTAGGGGTCATTCCCTAAATATGCAAATTATGTGTGCTAAACAGGAATGTCGTACTCGATGGAAGTAGCCTCCCATGGTTCCCTCTTATAATATCCTAGTGTGCCTATGTGGTGACACATCATGTTGAGGATCAGTAACTATCTGTTTTAAAGAAGAATTTTGCATGACATGCTACTAAATCACTATACCATGTCTGTCTTTGGTGTCTTGATCCTCTATTCTTTAAAAAGTGGCACATCATGTTGGTAAGAAGACATGGTGTCTCTGTAATCATTGTGATGTAGATATTGTGACACGACATTCATGGTTAGGACAATGTGTGTCCATTCTCAGTCAAATTTCTAAAAAATATGGGAAAATTTGCATGTCATTTCTCTTTGAAGCATTTCATGTTGGTTTATCATTTTGCTATCTCCTTGTTCCTCTGAACCTAGACAAGATGTTTTCTAGTAAAGGCACCTTATGTTGAGCGTACTTTAAAAATTATATGTTGAACTCCTTATAATAAAGCATGCATCATACTCTAAAAAAACATCATCTTTAGTGCAAATTTGACACTATATGAATATATATTCCTAAACAATGTTTAGTCAAACAAAATTATAGCAATCTACTTAAAAGGTAATGTGAACTTCCTCCCACAAGCATTTAGATTGTATGTCCCTCACCCAAATGATGTCCTTCCTTTCATTCATCAATAGTGTGGCGACCGTCGTCGAACCGATAAACAAATCATTACAATTAAAAGGAATTAAATATAAACAGCTAATTAACAAAAATCACTAAAAATTAAAACCATTTACAAAGAGATCCATTTCCCGAAAACTCTTATAACAAGAACCAAAATATTATATATACATTCTGGTCCACAAAGTACATACCATGTACCTTCTCTTCTTGAGGATTACATACAACAGTTGCTCTGTTAAATCTACGCATAAGCAACATAAAACCTCGAGGCATTCAATGCCAAAATCTCATATCGATCATCAAAGCACTAACTACTAACTCCAAGGACCTGAGAGTACAGAGACGACACATAGGACTCATATCTATAAGACACGACAGGCAGTATCTCCGCCTGAGATGTTACTGTTGTCCCTGATGTTGTTGTCCTTCCCCTGTGGTATGGTCCCTACCTCCTCATCCGCGTCCACCTAAAAATGTTGGTGACCAACGGAGTGAGACCCATGTCCTAGCGAGAGATATAACTTTCCGCCATAAATATTATTATTGTAGATAAATAGTAATAAACTGAGCAGAGGATTTTCTATTGAAAAGTAGGATTTAATCAATATTAAGAAGAATTGAGCAACATCATCTTTTAAAGCATTACAGTTATAAATGATAGAACAGTAAATCATCTATCCATTCTAATAAGGAATATGAAGAACATGTATAACATTGATCCATTTAGGATACAGTAAGCAATGTAACATCAACCAATGATTTTTGTAATTCATCCTTAAGCAAATATGCTACACGGCTGATTACATTTTACAATCATTCTTATGCCCTGAGGAAGTGAGCCGTACCGCTCAAATCCAACCTTTGGTTGCGAAACCCAAAGTCGGTGCCATACAAGATCAAAGGAAGATTCGGACTCCACGATCTCATCAGTCTTGGTTAGTGCGAGACCAGAAGAAGGACTGCAGTCTCTTGCTTAAGTGACCTCATTCACAGGGTTATCTCCCATAGGATACCCATTATCTAGCCCCCCTTGGTACAGGTCCCAACGCTAGTAAATCTGAGCCACGGGCCAGTTCACCGTGCTCCCTGAGCCATGAATGCATTCATGCTCCATCACACTGAGCCATGGGACTATTCACCACGATCTTAAACATATCTTGAGTCTACAACCGAAGTTGCACTCTAATCCTCCTATTTTCAACTAGGAGAAACCTCGCATATTCAACAATATACGCTCCGAATTAACCAGCACGAGAATTCGTTTCACCATCACCAGCTACTGACGATGATGGATCTATGGCCAGGGCTCTACATGATAATATTTCACTTGATTATTTAAGTACATTACCATATTCTTTTAGCATCATTCAAGTATTCAAATAATAATTATTATGATAAATGCTACAAAGAAACATGTAATACTTCTATCAAGTACTCTTCAAAACTTTATAAAACATTGGGATCTCAATCCCTTATCTCATTACTAGGAATTCACATCCCTCAACAATACCATCATCAATATCATCATCATGTTTACTTTATCTGGGTATTCAAACCCTTAGTTCATCACTGAACATGGTTACCACTATCAGGTAACTATTACCTCCAGGTCATCTGACCAAAGTATTCATGATACTTGTTACACAAGCATCTCACATAGTTCACCAGCCATATTAAACTTCTTGTCACCTTTCACTAGGCAACAAATAAAATAATGGCTCACAAGGCTCATTAACACCATAACTTGTACCTGGTTATGCTCATCATCTCATGATACCTGTATGGTTAGTATACTTGATAACAACCATATCAATTACATATTAACATTATGTAATACAAAGATAACATCACTATTCCCTCATTAGGTCTAGGGTTTCCCATCGTTATCAATTAGGGTTTCACATAACATCACCCTATATTAGGGTTTCACATAACATCACCTTATATTAGGGTTTCACATAACATCACCCTATATTAGGGTTTCACATAACATCACCCTATATTAGGGTTAAGGTTTCCCATCCTTCTCGGTTAGGGTTTCATGATCACATTATCAAAGATCAAACCTTAATTCAAAACTCCATGCATCTTGGAGAATGCATTGATATTACAATTAATATCCAAAACCTGACTCATTGTTCCACATATCTAGAATTACATAATTCCTTCATAAGTATTCAATTATACTTATGTATTGTAATTTTCCTTATTGATTAGGATTTCCATTCTCCATTGATTAGGTTTTTATGATTACCTCATTAATCCAAACCCTAAGTCAGTGCTTCCACATATCTTAGAGCACATAGCATTATTTAAGTATTAAATCATACTTATCATTGTTCCATGTACTTAGGAACACACATCATCATAATCATACCTTATTAGGTTGACTTAACCTCTTACTAAAGTACATGTAGTTATGCTTATCATAGTGTATTGAATTTATTACTTTCATAGGCATCAAGTGATAATTACTCTAATTGTACTAATCACCTAAGTACTTTAGGGGTACTTCCATTGAAATCAACTTTGAGATACTCTTCAACCACTTATTGGGTTATTAGTACTTACATGTTTTGAATCAATTGGACATTTAAACGATTTGGACCAATTGAACCTTCAAATGGTTTGGCCCTAAACCTTCAAATGGTTTGAGACCGTTTAAACCTTCAAACGGTCTGGCCCTAAACCTTCAAACAGTTTGAGACCGTTTAGACCTACAAATAGTCTGGTCCTAAACCTTCAAACGGTTTGAGACCGTTTAGACCTTCAAACGGTTTGGTCCTAAACCTTCAAATGGTTTGAGACCATTTAGACCTTCAAACGGTTTGGTCCTAAACCTTCAAATGGTTTGGGACCGTTTAGACCTTCAAATGGTCTGGTCCTAAACCTTCAAACGGTTTGAGACCTTTTAGACCTTCAAACGGCCTGGTCCTAAACCTTCAAACGGTTTGAGACCGTTTAGACCTTCAAATGGTATGGTCCTAAACCTTCAAATGGTTTGAGACCATTTAGACATTCAAACGGTGTGGTCCTAAACCTTCAAACAGTTTGAGACCGTTTAGACCTTCAAATGGTCTTGTTCTTTATATCCTTAAACGGTCTTGAATCTTTTGCTCATCAAACAGTTTTGAAACCATTTCAACCCAAGACCATCAAACATATTGGAGATCGGTTAACCTTTAACGGTTTAAGACTATTTGATCCTCAAATGGTTTGAGACCATTTGGTCCTCCAACGGTATAGACCGTTTGGTCCTCAAACGGTTTGAGACCATTTGATCAAATCAACTTTGAAACCATTTAGCCTCTAACTTAATGTTTTGACATCAATTGATCTAGGGTTTTAAAACCAATTGAGTTTCTAAATGTTTTGAAATCATTTGGCCATCCAAGGTTGAGAACATGTGGACTAGATTATGTTGAAACCATTATACCTTTACACATTCTTGAAACCATTTAGCCTCTAACGGTTTGAAACTGTTTGACCTCTAACGGTTTGAAATTGTTTGGTCTCTAACGGTTTGAAACTGTTTGACCAATAACAATTGAAACTGTTTGTTTTTTACATTCTTGAGGTATGTGCTAATATGATGTCATCATCATCAATCTTTAGACCTTTAAATTCTACATCATATATATAATGAATTCATCAATTATTCAAGAAGAAAATAAAAGATCAACATATGATGAGAAATTGAAATCAATAATAACATTGATGGGTTCAAGTTATATAACCCGCCTTCAAAGTAGTTTCAAAGCTTAAAGCTTATTGTCTCTAATGGTGAAAGAAGCTCCTTCAACTATCCAAGGTTTGTTTCCAACTCTTTGGATGCAAAAGATATCCAAGGTTGAGCATTGGATGGAAGAGAGAAGAAAATGAGTGTTGAAATCTGATTTCAACCATCAATTCAAGGTTGAAGATGATCATGGAGCTTACCTTCAGCTTGGGGAATGTTTTCCTCCTGCTCATAATCTCCTTGGTCTTTGGAAAAAGTAAGGAAAGAAAGTGATTTGCAAAAATAGTCTTTCAAGTAAGTGAAAAATGGAGTATATGTATATGAATTTTTAAGAGAGAGAAAGTAGAAGGAAAATCTTCAACTCCCATTCTAGGTGCCACATGCCCCATCCACTTCCTTGCTTCCAAAGACAACTTCCTTGCCCTCAATATCCTTCTCAATTATCCTTGAATTAAAAGCAACCACTTAAGCACCTTAATCATTATAATACTATTATCCATTTTTAGTGGACATTACTTTTTAATTAACAAATGTGAGTGGATTTCTTCACCTACTTAAGATATTTCGGTGCTACTCAAGGCATTTGGACGTCCTCCCACTATAGGATTTCAAACACAGCCTTTTTATTTGATGGGCACTTCAATTAATATATTTATTTTTTCTACAAAATAAACTAGGGTTTCATTTATGCTTATTTCTTGATTATTTTATTATCAAGATTATCTCTCCTCAAATGTGGTTCAAACAAGATGCCCCATTCTTTTTATTTTCTCTAAATGATACCAAGAAACAGTAGGGACACTCTTGAAGTGGTATTTTACATATTCAACCCTAGATTTTGGGTAATTTGCAAATTACACCAAAACTAGCATTCAATACACAAGCATTACTCAAACAAGCTCCTTCTTGGAACTTAGGCTTCCACAAGCCATACCTCAGCATCATTCTCATTCTTATGATGCTATAAAACTTGAGGAACATTTATCATGTAACATTTGCAAGGTAACCCATTAAATTGGGTAAATTGCACTTTAGTCCAAAACATATAAAATATTGTTTCAACATTATTCAAATAGGACCAAAATTGAAACATAAGCTCTCTTTTAGTCTTAATTACTTTTCAAAAGATAAAGGCAAGAATCTAAATGACTTACTTAAGCAAAACTTCTAGGGTTAAGGCATAACCCAGGTCAGGGATGTTACAATTATCCACCCCTAATAGGGATTTCATCCCCAAAATCATCAAGAGAAAAGAGAAGGTTACTTCCTACTCATATCTTCCTCCAGCTCCCACATAGATTCTTGAATGCCATGATGATGCCAAAGAATTTTCACAAGCATTATGTCTTTCTTTTTCAACTTTTTGATTCTCCTATCAAGAATCATCATTGGTCCTTCTACATAGGATATGTCATCATTTAATTCTACATCCACAGGTTAAAAAACTAACTCCGTGTCAGGGTGACACTTTCTCAGCATGGATATATGGAATACTGGATGCAATCCATGTAGTTCAGGTGGCAACTCCAACTTATAGGCTACCTTTCCAATCCGTTCAGTGATTGGATAAGGCCCCACAAATCTAGGAGCTAACTTACCCTTTTTCCCAAATCTAAGAACACCTTTCCAAGGTGATACTTTGAGATATAGTCTGTCTCCAACTTGGAATTCTAACGGTCTTCGCCGTTTATCAGCGTATGACTTCTGTCTATCTTATGCAGCTTTCAACTGTTGTTGTATTACTTTAACCTTCTTAGTTGTCTGTTGCACTAACTCAGGACCCAAAAGTTGGTATTCTCCTATTTCATACCAGCATAATGGAGATCTACAATGTCTACCATATAATGCTTCATATGGTGCCATATCAATATTGTGTTGATAACTATTGTTGTAAGCGAATTCTATTAAGCTCAAGTGTATATCCCAACTTCCTACAAACTTAGGGACACATGCCCTAAGCAAATCCTCCAAAGTTTGTATAGTCCTCTCAGATTGTCCATCTGTCTATGGGTGAAAGGCAGTACTAAATCTTAACTGTGTACCCAAAGTTTTATGTAGTCGTTCCCAAAAATGACTAGTGAACTGGGGACCTCTATCAGAAACAATTGTAGCTGGAACCCTCTGTAAACGCACTATCTCATATATTTAGATCTGTGCAAGCTTCTCAACAGTATAGGTTGTTTTGACAGGAAGAAAATGTGTTGACTTAGTCAACCTATCAATTATCACCCAAATGGAATCATGACTTTTAGCTGTTCTTGGCAAACCAACCACAAAGTCCATGGTCACGTGATCCCATTTCCACTGTGGTATAGGTAAAGGTTGCATTGTTCTTGTGGGCTTCTGATGTTCAACTTTAACCCGCTGACACACTGGACACTGCATAACAAACTCAGCTACATCTTTCTTCAAACCGGGTCACCAATACATATCCTTCAAGTTATGATCCATTTTGGTGCTTCCTGGATGCATTGCATACATAGATGAATGAGATTCCTCCAGTACTAATTTCCTTAAGTCATTGGCATCAGGTACTACCATCCTACCATGGTAACAGACTACCTCATCATCTGACTCATGAAAACCATCTCGTTTCTCACTACCATACTCTGACCTAATATGCTGAATCATAGTATCAACTTGTTGTGCCTCTTTGATCTGTTGTTTTAGAGTAGGTTTTATTTGCATCTCAGCTAACAGTCCAGCTAACAAGGATACTTTAAGTTGTACATTGTTTTGCCTCAAAGAGACAAGCATGTCTCGTTTAAAGCACACTAAAGAGTTCAACTGTGCCTTGTCCATGGTTGGCGACGATGATTTTCTCCTTAGTGCATCAGCCACTACATTAGCCTTTCCTGGATGATAATCAATTGTACAATCATAGTCCTTGATTAACTCCATCCAGTGGCATTATCTTATATTCAACTCATGTTGTGAAGATATGTATTTTAGGTTCTTATAGTCTGTAAAAATCTGTAATGTCTCTCAATAGAGATAATGTCTCCAGATCTTCAACGCATGAACCACTACAGCTAATTCTAGATCATGTGTTGGATAATTTTCCTCATGTTTCTTAAGCTGTCGAGAGGCAAAAGAAATCACTTGTTTATCCTGCATCAACACACATCCTAGACCATTCTTAGAAGCATCACAGAAAACAATATACCCCTTTCCCTGCTCAGGTAACACTAACACAGGTGCACTGGTCAACCTTTCTTTCAACGACTGGAAAGAATGTTGACACTTGTCATTCTAGACAAAAGGAACCTCCTTCCTGGTCAACCTGGTTAGGGGTAATGCTACAGAACTGAAGTTCTTAATGAATCTCCTATAGTAGCCTGCCAGTCCTAGAAAAATATGTATCTCCGTTGGTGTCTTTGGTTGTTCCCACTCCAAGACAGATTCTACCTTTTTAGGATCAACACGGATACCTGAGGCAGATATTATGTGTCCTAGGAAAGACACTTCTGATAACCAGAACTCACACTTACTGAATTTGGCATATGGCTTATGCTTTCTCAGTAAAGTCAGTGCCTAAAGGAGGTGTTGCTCATGCTGTCGAGCATCTCTACTATAAATCAGGATGTCATCTATAAAGGCTACTATGAATTGATCAAGGAATGGTTGAAAGATTATGTTCATGAGTTCCATGAATGCATCTGGTTCATTAGTTAGTCCAAACGACATAACTATGAACTCATAGTGACCATACCTTGTCCTGAAGGCTAATTCATAGCATAGAATCTTGTCGTTGCTGGTTTTTTACCACTCGCCCTGTTGTTGGATGAACATGAACCGGCTTGGGATGCATGTCCACATCCTCGGGTGCCACTACTAAACTGTCACTTCTGAGAGCCTTGTTGACTCTACCTCGGTGGTTGGGTTACACTCACGTCTCTAGGTAAACAATCTTTCATCAGATGTCCCATCTTCCCACATTTATAACAGACTTTGTTCTCCCACTGTGGTCTAGATGGTCCTGTTACTGACATTAATGCTGAGCTATGAGCTCCCTCTGGTGGTAAACTACAGCCCCTACCCTTGTTGGATGTCCACTATGTTTGGGTATTGAACCTCAGCGGTGTTGTTGGTGCAGACAACCTTGGTTTCTAAAAACTTTCATACCTCTATCCTTGGAACTGTGTATACACCTTCTTACTGTTGGCCTGACACTTCTCAGTTACGGACCTTTCTATCCGCCTAACTGACTCCACAAAGGTTGCAAACCTCTCTCTATTCTCTAGAGCAGATACTGGTGTGGTTAAATCTACATTCAAACCCTTTTTAAAATGTTGAATCCTCTCCTCATCTGTAGCAGCCATGTACGGACAGAACCGTAGAAGCTCCATAAACTTAGCTTCATACTCACTAATGTTCATTGGTCCTTGCCTTATTCGCTCAAACTGAGAGATTTTCTCATCCAGGTAAGTCTTAGGAAAATATCTACTAACGTATTCACGTCGTAATTCTTCCCATCCGACTTCAACACCTGGCCTTTTGCCTTCTTCTATGGCCCACAAATGGCCAGCACTCCCCTTCAATAGGTACACTGCATGTCTAACCTTCTCAACTTCTG
Source organism: Alisma plantago-aquatica (assembly GCA_963693085.1). NCBI lineage: Eukaryota > Viridiplantae > Streptophyta > Magnoliopsida > Alismatales > Alismataceae > Alisma > Alisma plantago-aquatica. The sequence goes on from OY856414.1 coordinate 466,758,754, forward strand.
GGATATTAAAAATTCTAAAGGCCTTTTCCAGCTCAGTCAGCCACAAGTCTGTGTCTGCTGGGTCAGATGTACCAGCATATTTCGTGGCTCCTACCCAGCAAATTCATTCAAAAGTCTTGCCAGCTCCATGTCCCTCATTGTGAGCTGGTGCCCTAGGTGCAAGTGGTGGCATCCTATCCGCCATATGTGTCATTGTCACCATGAAATGCCCAAATAGAGCACAGAAAGCTAGGTTTTCTAGTGTGGCTTGGTCTAGCTGAGGATGTTCGGGTACTAGTTCTCCTCTAGCATGATCCCTTGCACCTCCTCCTGGTGCAGCAACATTGCTTTCAGCAGCATTCTTCATGTGATCTAGCCATCTTCAAGCTTTACTTCTTCTCCTGAGAGTAGAAGTCACTATCAGATAAACTGAAAGACACTAGAACAGACTCAACGACCTTAATCATATGTCTCTATAGACTCAGCGAACCTTAAGCTCTGATACCACTAAACTTGTGGCGATCGTTGCCGAACCGATAAACAAATCGTTACAATTAAGAGGAATTAAATATAAACAGCAAATTAACAAAAATCACTAAAAATTAAAACCATTTACAAATAGATCCATTTCCGGGAAACTCTTATAACAAGAACCAAAATATTATATATACATTCTGGTCCACAAAGTACATACCATGTACCTTCTCTTCTCGAGGATTACATACAACAGTTGCTCTGTTAAATCTACACATAAGCAACATAAAACCTCGAGGTATTCAATGCCAAAATCTTAGATCGATTGTCAAAGCACTAACTACTAACTCCAAGGACCTGAGAGTATAGAGACGACACATAGGACTCATATCTACAAGACATGATAGGCAGTATCTCCACCTGAGATGTTACTATTGTCCTTGATGATGTTGTCATTCCCCTGTTGTATGGTCCTTACCTCCTCGTCCGCGTCTACCTAAAAATATTGGTGACCAATGGAGTGAGACCCATGTCCCAGAGAGAGATATAACTCTCCTCCATAAATATTATTATTGTAGATAAACAGTAATAAACTGAGCAGAGGATTTTCTATTGAAAAGCAGGATTTAATCAATATTAAGCAGAATTGAGCCACATCATCTTTTAATGCATTACACCTATAAATGATAGAAAATTAAATCATCTATCCATTCTAATAAGCAATATGAAGAACATGTATAACATCTATCCCTTTAGGATACAGTAAGCAATGTAACATCAACCAATGATTTTTGTAATTTGTCATTAAGCAAATATGCTACACGACTGATTACATTTTACAATCATTCTTATGCCCTGAGGAAGTGAGTCGTACCACTCAAATCCAACCTTCAGTTGTGAAACCCAAAGCCGGTGCCATACAAGATCAAAGGAAGATCCGGACTCCACTATCTCATCCATCTCGGTCAGTGCAAGACCACAAGCAGGACCGCAGTCTCTTTCTTAAGTGACCTCCATCACAGGATTAGCTCCCATAGGCTACCCATTCTCTAGCCTGCCTTGGTATAGGTCCATGTGCTAGTAAATCTGAGCCACAGGCCAGTTCACCGTGCTCCCTAAGCCATGAACGCATTCATGCTCCATCACACTAAGTCATGGGCCTATTCACCATGCTCTTAAACATATATTGAGTCTACAACTAAAGTTGCACTCTAATCCTCCTATTTTCGGCTAGGAGAAACCCCACATATTCAACAATATACGCTCCAGATTAACCAGTAGGAGAATTTGTTTCACCATCACCAGCTACTGACGATGATGGATCTATGGCCAGGGCTCTACATGATAATATTTCACTTGATTATTTAAGTACATTACCATATTCTTTTAGCATCAGTCAAGTTTTCAAACAAGAATTATTATGACAAATGCTACAAAGAAACATGTAATACTTCTATCAAGTACTCTTCAAAACTTTATAAAACAATGGGATCTCAATCCCTTATCTCATTACTGGGAATTCACATCCCTCAACAATACCATCATCAATATCATAATCATGTTTACTGGATCTGGGTATTCAAACCCTTAGTTCATCACTGAACATGGTTACCACTATCTGGTAACTATTACCTCCAGGTCATCTGACCAAAGTATTCATGATACTTGTTACACAAGCATCTCACATAGTTCACCAGCCATATTAAACTTCTTGTCACCTTTCACTAGGCAACAAATAAAATAATGGCTCACAAGGATCATTAACACCATAACTTGTATCTGGTTATACTCATCATCTCATGATACCTGCATGGTTAGTATACTTGATAACAACCATGTCAATTACATATTAACATTATGTAATACAAAGATAACATCACTATTCCCTCATTAGGGCTAGGGTTTCCCATCTTTATCAATTAGGGTTTCACATAACATCACCCTATATTAGGGTTTCACATAACATCACCTTATATTAGGGTTTCACATAACATCACCCTATATTAGGGTTTCACATAACATCACCCTATATTAGGGTTAAGGTTTCCCATCCTTCTCGGTTAGGGTTTCATGATCACATTATCAAAGATCAAACCTTAATTCAAAAATCCATGCATCTTGGAGAATGCATTGATATTACAATTAATATCCAAAACCTGACTCATTGTTCCACATATCTAGAATTACATAATACCTTCATAAGTATTCAATTATACTTATGTATTGTAATTTTCCTTATTGATTAGGATTTCCATTCTCCATTGATTAGGGTTTAATGATTACCTCATTAATCCAAACCCTAAGTTAGTGCTTCCACATATCTTGGAGCACATGGCATTATTTAAGTTTTAAATCATACTTATCATTGTTCCATGTACTTAGGAACACACATCATCATCATCATACCTTATTAGGTTGACTTAACCTCTTACTAAAGTACATGCAGTTATGCTTATCATAGTGTATTGAATTTATTACTTTCATAGGCATCAAGTGATAATTACTCTAATTGTACTAATCACATAAGTACTTTAGGCGTACTTCCATTGAAATCAACTTTGAGATACTCTTCAACCACTTATGGGGTTATTAGTACTTACATGGTTTGAATCAATTGGACCTTTAAATTATTTGGACCAATTGAACCTTCAAACGGTTTGGCCCTAAACCTTCAAACGGTTTGAGACCATTTAGACCTTCAAACGGTCTGGTCCTAAACCTTCAAACAGTTTGAGACCGTTTAGACCTTCAAATAGTTTGGTCCTAAACCTTCAAACTGTTTGAGACCGTTTAGACCTTCAAACGGTCTGGTCCTAGACCTTCAAACGGTCTGGTCCTAAACCTTCAAACTGTTTGAGACCGTTTAGACCTTCAAACGGTCTGGTCCTAAACCTTCAAATGGTTTGAGACCATTTAGACCTTCAAACGTTTTGTTCCTAAACCTTCAAACGGTTTGAGACCGTTTAGACCTTCAAATGGTCTGGTCCTAAACCTTTAAACGGTTTGAGACCGTTTAGACATTCAAACGGTCTGGTCCTAAACCTTCAAATGGTTTGAGATCGTTTAGACCTTCAAACAGTCTGGTCCTAAACCTTCAAATAGTTTGAGACTGTTTAGACCTTCTAACGGTCTTGGTCTTTATATCCTTAAACGGTCTTGAACCTTTTGCTCATCAAACGGTTTTGAAACCATTTCAACCCAAGACCCTCAACGGTTTGGAGATCAGTTAAACCTAAATGGTTTGATACTATTTGATCCTCCAACGGTTTGAGACTATTTGGTCCTCCAACGGTTTGATACCGTTGGTCCTCAAATAGTTTGAGACCGTTTGATCAAATCGACTTTGAAACTGTTTAGCCTCCAACTTAATGTTTTGACATCAATTCATCTAGGGTTTTAAAACCAATTGAGTTTCTAAAAATCTTGAAATCATTTGGCCATCCAAGGTTGAGACCATGTGGACTATATTAGGTTGAAACCATTAGACCTTCATACATTCTTGAAACCATTTAGCCTCTAACGGTTTGAAATTGTTTGGTCTCTAACGGTTTGAAACTGTTTGACCAATAACAATTGAAACCGTTTGTTTTTTATATTCTTGAGGTATGTGCTAAGATGATGATGTCATCATCAAGCTTCATACCTCCGAATTCTACTGTCACATATATAATGAATTCATCAATTATTCAATAAGAAAATAAAAGATCAACATATGATGAGAAATTGAAATCAATAATAACATTGATGGGTTCAAGTTATATAACCTGCCTTCAAAGTAGTTTTAAAGCTTCAAGATTCTCATCTCTAATGATGAAAGAAGCTCCTTCAACTATCCAAGGTTCATTTCCAACTCTTTGGATGCAAAATATATCTAAGGTTGAGCATTGGATGGAAGAGAGAAGAAAATGAGTGTTGAAATCCGATTTCAACCATCAATTCAAGGTTGAAGATGATCATGGAGCTTACCTTCAGCTTGGGGAACATTTTCCTCCTGCTCCTAAGCTCCTTGTTTGTTGTCCAAACTAAGGAAAGAAAGTGGTTTGCAAAAATATTCTTTCAAGTAAGTGAAAAATGGAGTATATGTATATGAATTTTTAGGAGAGAGAAAGTATAAGGAAAATCTTCAACTCCCATTCTAGGTGCCACATGCCCCATCCACTTCCTTGCTTCCGAAACCAACTTCCTTGCCCTCAATATCCTTCTCAATTATCCTTGAATTAAAAGCAACCACTTAAGCACCTTAATCATTATAATTATATTATCCATTTTTAGTGGACATTACTTTTTAATTAACAAATGTGAGTGGATTTCTTCACCTACTTAAGATATTTCGGTGCTACTCAAGGAATTTGGACGTCCTCCCACTATAGGATTTCAACCATATCCTTTTTAGTTGATGGTCACTTCAATTAATATATTTATTTTTGCTACAAAATAAATTAGGGTTTCATTTATGCTTATTTCTTGATTATTTATTATCAAGATTATCTCTCCTCAAATGTGGTTCAAACAAGATGCCCCATTCTTTTTATTTTCTCTAAATGATACCAAGAAACAATAGGGACACTCTTTAAGTGGTATTTTACATATTCAACCCTATATTTTGGGTAATTTGCAAATTACACCAAAACTAGCATTCAATACACAAGCATTACTCAAACAAGCTCCTTCTTGGAACTTAGGCTTCTACAAGCCATACATCAGCATCATTCTCATTCTTATGATTCTATAACACTTGAGGAACATTTATCATGTAACATTTGCAAGGTAACCCCTTAAATTGGGTAAATTGCACTTTAGTCCAAAACAGGTAAAATATTGTTTCAACATTATTCATATAGGACCAAAATTGAAACATAAGCTCTCCTTCAGTCTTAATTACTTTTAAAAAGATAAAGACAAGAATATAAATGACTTACTTAAGCAAAACTTCTAGGGTTAAGGCATAACCCAGGTCAGGGATGTTACAAATAGGTCCAAGGAGATAGAATACATGTTCATCTTCTTCTACATTGCCTCCTATAATAGACTTATTAACGTTGCCCATTTAAATTGAACTTGTCCCCTAAATCATTTTTATTGTAACTATGCCATGGAGGAATACTTTGGTGACTCGACATGGCCAAGAGCACTTGAACTTCAATTTCCATAGAAATAATCTTAAATGTGAGTCATACATAATTATGAGTTTGACAAGTTCTAATGTCCTACACCATATGTGTATATCCACCATTTCTTGGTCCTCACTTTGTAAAGTCTAGAACTTTATGAATCATGCCTAAGTTCATTCACTCAATTTCAACAATATAGATCCTTTGGAATCATTCATGTTCAGGTTAAATTTCTTAATGGCCCAATCCCAATAGGATTTGTGTTCAAGGTATATGGATAAGTGATCCTATCACTGTTGGGGTACACCATGGATCCACACTCAGTCCATATTTGTTCGTTCTTATTATGGATGAGTTGACAAAGAATGTTAAGGATGATGTTCCTTGGTGTATGTTATTTGTTGAAGATATTGTTTTGATTGATGAAACTAAAGATGGATTGAATGATAAAGTTGAAAGTTGGATAAAGGCATCGAAATCAAATGGATTGATGATTAGTAGGAACAAAATTGAGTATATGCATTGCAATTTTAGCCAATCTCACAGTGTGAATGATGGAGCCAAGTTGGACGAAGTCGAATACCAAAATGTGATAAATTTTGTTACTTGGGTTCTATAATTAAAATAGATAGGGATGTCTAAATGACATTAGTCACAGGATCACTACTGGATGGTTGAAATGGAGGAGTGCAACTGGAGCATTATGTGATCGGAAGATCCCTCTCAAGTTAAAAAGTTTTATAAAACAGCTATATATACAGCCAGCCATGCTCTATGGGAGTGAATGTTGGGAGGTGAAGAAACAAGGTCTCAACAAGATGAACGTGGATGAAATGTGTATGATGGGATAGATGTGTGGGAAGACAAGAAATGGTCACTTGAGAAATGACTATATCAGGAATAAATTGGGGGTGGCGAGCATTGAGGACTAGTTGTGCAAGGGCCGACTCAGATGGTATGAGCATGTGCATCTCATACTAAGTAATGCACCTATAAGAAGAAATGCTATTGACTCAAGAAAATGTAAATAGAAGAAGAGGAAGGCCTAAATTAACATGGGATGTGCTTATAAAGAGAGATTTTGAATCTCTACATTCAACCAGAATATGTCCCATGATAGAGCTGAATGGAAACGAAGGATCCATGTAGTCAAACCCAACATAGTTGGGACTGAGGCTTAGATGATTATGATGATGATGATGACGATGATGGTGATGATATATGGATAAGTGATGAGCTTTTCCAAAAATTATCCTATATAGGGGACATTCATTTGGGGGTTTTGAAAGAAGTTTGATACGCCCATAGAGTGTGATAAAGGAGAGCTTACCAATATTTCTAGAAGTGGATATTTTTTTCTCTAGGATTCTCTTCATTTACCATTTTAAATCTCCAATTGGATACATGTTTGGGAATGTTAAGGGGATGAAAATTCATGGATGATGCCATAATTCCTAAATTTCATCAAAATATTTTGGAAGTGTGTCCCACCATCACTAAAGATAGATCTAGGTGTGGAAAATCTAGAAAATATATTTTTCTTGATGAAGGTACACACAACACTTTAGTCATTAGATCTAGAGGTTATGCCATTTACCCATTTAGACACAAAATCCACCACCAAAAGAATATGCATATAACAATTGGATAATCTAAATGGTCATGTGCTTGTAGTCCACATGATAAATAGTTAAACCTCTATATGTATTTTAAGGGTAGTTCATGTTTATCATATATATTCCTTGCATGTTGATAGTTGTAACATTAAAGAAAATAGTAATGAAATCCTTCAATATGTTGATCTAATAAAATTTGGATTATATTATCTTAGCATAAGTCTTATATGAACAATGGTGTGCCCCTACTGGTGAAGTTGACAATGATGCAAATTATTCTTGACCTCTTCTTCACCAATGCTTCTACATCTGATTCCATAATTACATTTCCTACATAAGTAATAATCATCTCAAAAGTGTAATTTGATTTCAAATAAGAATCTCTTCTTTTGTGCCAGCTTTTCTTTTCGAGCATAACATCCCCCACTAAGAGTTCATCATTCCATGAACCAATGGGTGAAGTTTTGGATCTTGAAGAGTCTCTCATGCAGGATGTCATCTCCAATGGAATTTTTTGGTTGGTCCCCTTATTTCCTCTAGTCTAGAAAGGTGATCATCTATGACATTTTAGGTACTTGACTTACCCTTTACTTGACATTTAAATTATTGTTTAAAAAAACCCACCGGATGAGACTTAGTTTTGCATATTTCATTTGTAGCAAGTATTTTAGAATAGCATACTCCATGTATACAATGACTTTAGAGTTTTGAGATACTCTCTAACTTCTCAAAGGAAAAGAGTATGTCTAGGAGTTCTTTCTTAGTAATGGGATAATTTACTTGTGCTTTTCTATATAACTTAATAGCATAGTAGATAATGTGAAAGAACTTCTCATGGTATTTCCCTAGAGCTTCCCTTACCGTCATATTTCTAGCATCACACATTAAAATGGAAGCTATGGTCCAATAAAGTAATGTCATGACTGGTGTTGTGGACAACCTATCCATAACTTTATTCAAAGCATTCGCACATTCTTCATCCAAGTCAAATTTAGTATCCTTCACCAAACGATTACAAATGGGATTTGTTATTTTTTAATTCACTCAATGGATCTCATATAGAACCACCATGTCCTAAGAAACTCCTATCCCCTTTTACAGAGGTACGTGGTGTCAATTTTTTTATTACGTCAATCTTAGATGGATCTACCTCAATTCCCTTATGTGAAATTTTGTGGCCAAGAATTTTCCCTTCCACAACCACAAAATGGCATTTCTTTAGTTGAGAAAAAGGTTAGTCTCTCCACATCTAACTAGGTTATAGGTTAATTTATCAAAAAAATCCAAAAGAATCCTCAAAAATAGAAAAACCATCAACTAAGATCTCACAAAACTTCTCATCCATATCAAAGAATATTATCATCAAGAGTCTTTGGAAAAAGTGATTGGGATATTATATAGCCCACAAGACATTTTCCTAAAAGCATAAGTTCCATAGGTACAAGTAAGTTTGTTGTTGACTAATCCTATGAAGCTGTCTGATTTTATAGCAGCCTATGTATTTCTCTAGAAAACAATAGTAATGGTGTTCAAACAATATTTCTAACATTTCAATAAAGGGTAGAGGGGAGTGGTTTTTTCTAGTGGTGTTATATGAACAATGATAATTAATATATAACCTCTAGATAGTGACCACTCTAATCTATATTAGTTCATAATTCTTTACAATAGTAGTACCCCCCTCCCTTCTTAGTACCAATTGAACAAGACTGCCCCATTTGCTATTGGATATCACATATATCAAACTAGTGTTTTGTAGCTTCATTACCATAGACTTTACCACTTATTGATACCACTATTTTGTAACTCATTACCCAAGACTTTATCTTTTCCTATGTGTTGGGGTTGATCTACCTTTGTGGTTGAACACATGGCTTATCATCCTCCACAATCTTGATCTTGTGCATGTAGAGGGTAGGTGAAATGCCCTAAATATCAACAATTTTCCATCCAAAATATCCCCTATGTTACTTTAGTACCCGCAAAAGTTTTTCATCTTGGTTATGTGTTAGACAAGTAGATATTATTATAAGGAGTGTGGAATGCTCCCTCAATGATATTGAAAATGAGCAGGAGGTGTTTAAAGTTGAAGAGTAGGAGCCTCCTCAATAGTTGTCTTGATTGGTGGAGGAAATAGCCCCAATTATTCCTTGAAATAAATTGACATTACTTCACCCCTATACAAGTAATCAACTAACTCTTCTAAATGTCTTCATTGTAGTCTACTAGTGTGGTGGATGTATCACAATCATTCACCTTGTCGATTATGTTGCATGATGCTATATTTTGGGTTCCTTAATTGATTTATGCACATTAGATTTGATATGATAATTGAAAATGTATAATGTAATATACCTTGAATCCCCATCAATGAATGGCATAGAAATTTTTACTAATGGATGAACAAGATTTAGTTTATTGATTTCTTTACTTTAGTATCAAGCACCCCAAAGTCCACATTTAGTATGAACTTGTCTTCTTTTACTTATACATCTTCAAAAAATCCTTTAGTCTACCTAAATGGCAATTTTTCCATTTACAAATACATGAAAATTAGTGTGGGTTTACTTAAACCCATCCTATTGTAAGCAACTAATGCATTAATTTTAACTTTCATTGTGATTGAACAATGCACTATTAAATACAAATGTCCTATCTTGTGAGGAATATAGAATGCACCAATGTCCTTTTGTTTTAGAGGGAGGTTATTTTAAATTATTGCACTTACATTGGGTGTTAACCTGATGAATTCATTGCAATATAACTTTCTCTTCTCAGATAGAATGTTTTTTATTAACTTTGCATTAGCTGACATTTTCTATAGAGCCTTAGCAAATTTAATGTGTGTGTTCCAGTCCCTTGAAGTCTTTGACAAAATGCTTGATTTTTTTGTAAATTTTTTTATCTTTCTCGATGTGGATATGCTATCTATATGGTCTTTCCCCTCACATGTGATGGGAAATATGTGTTGGATTTTTTTTTCCATTTCCCTTCTTCCACTTGTGGTGCATCTTCTTCATTGCCGGTGACTTCAACCGGTACTTCCTTAATTGCAATTGTGTTGTCATCATCTTTAACATGTTGTATTTAATGGTATATGTATGCTTTATATATGATTTATGTTATTTATGTTTCAGTCTTACATTTGTATTTAGGCTTCTCTTTTATCCCATATCTATTGTTTCTATTTTCTACTTGCTTATATTATAGAACATAGTTCCTTGTAATTTTTTTGGACACATAAAATATAGATCATCATATTCCATGTGGTTTTATAAGGTTATTATCATCATTATCCTCTCTAGCCTTTGCCCTCCTCAACCCTATTGCATACCTCCCACCTAACCCTACCGCTTTCCCTTTTCTTTCTCTCCCACCCACCTCCCCCTCCCTCCCATCACCAATGCCCCCACCCTCTCCTCCATGTTACCGCTACCACCCCCACCCCAACCAGTTCCAGCCTCCCTCCCACTTCATGCCTCTGTTGCCATCCTCCTTCCCCTCTTCACCCTCCCATCCTCCCCTCTCCATTCTTTGAGACACCCTTCCCTTTCAATCCTACCGCCAACCCCCCATTCCCTCTACTACAGCATTATCTATCTTCTGATATCAAAGAAGTTTAGAGACAATGCAATGAACTTTGGTTAGTTCAATTTTTGGATAGACTACCTAATACCTTCTCTAGATTCATTGATCAGGTCTTATCTAGATATCCCTTACCTACACTATTGTATGTCTTCAAGCATGTACAATGAATTCCATCTATGTCATCCCTCCCCAAACATCCTATGATAATTCTACTCTTTTGGTTCTCTCTAGTATTTTGTTGACGTTGTGGATGGGGGAATGATCGAGGATGAGGTCATTCTTCTGGAGATCCTAGACATGTTTCTCCCCCTCAATATGGACGTGGACAACCTCCTACTAGTAACAAATTATGTAACTTATGTGGTACCATGAACCACACTGAAGATTGGTGTTGGGCTAAACATGATGAACTTGCATGGGAAAACCAAGTTACAATTGATTGAAGTTTCATCCACTTCTTCCTCTAGTTCTACCATGCCCACTATTGAGTGGATCTTCTTGAAGTTTGAGAAACTCCTTCAATACTGCTTGCCTTCAAAAGTTGCTATTCTAGATGTATGTTCTTCTACTTTACTTTATTCCCCTACAACATATGGTAAAAATATATGGGTCACTAACTCCGGTGTATCTACTCACATATTTGGTTGCTTTGAATTATTTTTTGACCTGGCAGAAGCAACCAGGGTTCTATTAGTTACAGTGATTGATGAAACTCAGACTCCTACACAAGGAACTAATAGAATTTCTCTATCTCATAATTTACCCTTAAAATTTGTGTTGTATGTTGAAAGATTTCCTCTAATTGTCTATTAGTAAAACTATTAAGAGCTATAGTGCTCTATCACATTTTATCCAGAGGGTTTTGTGTTTTAGGATCTAAAAATGAGGATGAGGATTGGTTTGGGTCATGAGGGACCAAATGTATTATATTACCTGGATGTACCATGATTTGTTGTTTCTCTACTTTCTTCTTTGCTAACTGTGCTACAACAGCACTTTCGTCTAGGACATTCATCCATTTCTAGGATGAAGTGCTTGTTTCCTATCATACTAGGTAGAGTCTTTCATTGTAAAGCTTGTCAATTTGGAAAGCAAACTAGTGTTGTATTCCATAAGAAAAAAGACATTAGATCCAAAAAAATATTTGACGTGGTACATGATAATATATGGGGACCATGCTCCATTACTAGTTTATCTAAAATTAAAAACCCAGTTCAATAAATCTATCAAAAAAATTCACATTGATAATGCCTTTAATTTATGAAAAAAATACATTGGCCTATTTTATACTTCTAGAGGCACTATCCATATATGAAACTTCCTGCTCCTACACACTACAACAAAATGCTATGTCTGGGAGGAAAACTTTCCATCTATTAGAAGTTTCTTCTACCAACCTTCTTCACTGTCATGTCCCAAAAACTTTTGTCATGAAGCTATCTCTATTGCCAGCTACTTAATTTATTGAATTCCATCGTTGGTTTTGAAAAATTAAGTTGCATACTCTCTGTTCCATCCAGATGTGCCCCCTTTTTATACCTCCTTGCATCTTTGGTTGTAAATATTTTGGTAAAAATATTTGCCTAGGATTAACAAAACTTGATCCTCAATGTACGAACTTAATCTTTTGGGGTACTCTAGAACTTTAAAAGGGTATTAGTGTTACAATCCTTCCAGTTGACAATGGTTTTTCAATGTTGATGTGATATTTTTTATCACATACCATATTGCTATAAAAAATGACCTACTTTATCTAGTGATCTACTGGATCCTACTCCACCTTTGTAGATTATGGAAGTTATTATAATCAAGACATTATTGTTCTTGTCCTGCCCCTTAAAGTATACAAACAAAGACCCTAGGTTACAGCTCCATGTATGGCTCCTCAACAACCACATCCTCCTTCATTGATAGATCACAACACCTCCCAAGTAACTTCTAATATGAACCTTCTAATAAGTCTAGTGAAAGGTGTTCATTCCTATACTCAACATCCTATAAGTAATTTCTTCCCTACTTCTTATCTTGGTTCTAGATTTGATTTCTTTACTTTTTCTACCTCTACTATTTATGTACCAATGAATGAAACTCATGCATTGCAAGATCATGTATGGCATCAAGATATGAAAACTAAGATGGATGGACTTTGTAATCGACAAAATTGGAATCTTGTTAATTGTCAACAAGATTGTACTATTGTAGGATGTCATTACATATTCACTATCAAGTATCAACATGACGGTATGATTGAATGATTGAAAGCATGCCTCATTGTGAAAGGTTGTACTCAAACTTATGAGGTGGAGTACTTTGAAACATTTTCTCTTGTTTCTAGACTCAATTCCATTTGGGTTCTTATCACAATTTCCATTACTGATACTATCTCACTTTTTCAACTTGATGTTAAAAATGTTATTTAGATAGAGACTTGCATCAGGAAGTATATATGGAGAAATCTCCTAGATTTTTTGCCAGGGGGAGTGTTCCAAAGTCAGAAAACTTCACACAGTGATTTTTGTCCTAAAGAAAATCCCAAGAGTGTGGTTTGACAAATTAAAATAGATTCTCCTTTAATTTCACTTTTGACACTCCCATTCTGATAATCATGTATCCATAAGAAAATTTACTTCATGGCTTGTTATTGTTATTGTGTATGTGTATGGAATTATTTTTCCAAGAAGCGATAAATAAGGTATTGAAGCTACTAAAAGATACCTTGAATAGCATTGTATGCAAAGTATCTAGGGAATCTCATATACTTTTTGGAAATTGAAGTTTCTCGATCCTCTTCTGGCATTTGCTTCACACAATGCAAATATTTCCTTGATCTCTTAAAACAAATAGGCATGCTTGAAAGTAAGCTTACTAGAACCCTTCTGGATCCGAATAAAAATTGGGATTATGAGTCATCTCCACCTTATCTTGATAACCACCAATATTAAAAATTGGTTGGTAAGTTGATCTATCTCATTATCACTAGAGATGAAATTACTTATGTTATTGGACTTGCCAGAATGTACTTGGATAAACCTTGACAATGTCACTGGTGTGTTGTCTTCACATTATTAAATATCTGAATGGTTATCTAGGGAAAGGATTATTGTACCAGTTGACATGGACAATGTAAACTCAAAATATTATGTATCTAACTATGTTGATAGTAGAAGTGATAGAAAATCCCACTCTGGGTATTATACTTTTGTTGGAGGAAATATGGTCACTCTGCATTGTAAGAAATAGATTGTGATTTCTCAATCTACTACTTAAGTTGAGTATAGAGTCATGACCCATACTACATGCAAATTGATGTAGGTTTAATGAATCCTCATAAAATTCGATACATGTGATCTTGATCATGTTCCTATGTTTTTCGATAACTCCTCCATTTTTATTGCTATAAATCCTACTTTTCATGGGTGCTAAACACACAGTGGTTAATGGTCACTTTGTTTGGGAATCTGTTATACAAGGTTTCATTTCCACTCCTTATATTCAAACAGAAGATCAAATTTTTTATGTCTTCACAAAGTTTCTTCTAAAGTCTTAATTTTCTATATTGGTGGACAAGCTAGAATTCACAAAATCTATGCCCCAACTTGAGGGGAGCATTAATACACATGCTTTAAATATTCCTTATACTATTTATTCTTTAGACTTATATTTGTCTTTAGCCTTTTCATTTATCCCATATCTACTATATTGGTTTTATACTTACTCTCTTGTCTTATAAATGAGAGTGCATTGTAATTGTTTTAGATACATCAAATCAAAATTATCCTTTTCTATAGTAGTATTTCTTACCTTCCACCTTTCTAATATTTGCATCCTCACATGGTTCTTTCATTTTCTTTGTTGTTACTAGGACTTCTCCTTTCCCTTCATTTCCTTGACTCGTTGCATTGATAAGATGCCCAATTTGTATTTCCATCCCCTTGATAAATTGGTCTTGGTTCAACAAAATAGAGGAAGTCTCACTCTAATATATAACTATTATACCCTCAAGATGAGTGGGCTTGTGTTGTGGAATTGGTTTCTTACCATGAAATGGTAATCATAGGTCTATTGATCCTTGTATCTCCAACTAAAATTAGGATGGTTCCTCCACCCCAGATTGTATGAGTTAGAGTATGGATCATTTCTTTAGTACTACATGCTATTCTTAGTCCTGAGGTTTGGTGTCTTGATCTTGAAGGGCCTCCTACCTATGTATCTCGCTTGTTTTCACTTACCTCAAGTTGAATCATCATGTTGCACTCTACGACCTATTTTGGACCATTACAAAAGTCACACTATATGACATGTGCATTTTATTTACAATCATAGCATTGAGTTGCCATATGATTCTATTTATCTTGGAATTGACACTTGTAATTGCCTCTGAATGTGCATGTCGTTATTCTATATCTCTGCCCCTCCCATGGTTTGATTCATGAAAATTATTTCCTTCCTCCCTTCAATAGCCTTTTTCATGAAAAAAATCCTCCAAGAGCTGCATAGTGGAATTGGTATCACAAAATAATACCATTGTAGAATGTGTTAATATATGTCAACTTAGTAATATTTGATGTAGACATGTGCAGAGTCATTCTTCATACCTTTCTCAAGCCTTATGTGGAATTTTTTTAACTTGTTGCTCAAATATGAAGATTTTCTTCAAGAGCTCACTCATATTGGATGTCGTCAACAAGGAATTCCATATACAAATTGATTCTTTTCCATGCCTTAGACCCATCATTTTTATTTTCATTAGAGAAAATAGGAGTATTCAAATATGAAGGCCATCATTTGTTTTTTCTTTTATCTTGATGGTATAACTGAGCTCCATGAAGTTCTCTACATGAAGGTTTGGATCTTCATTCATCAACCCAATAAATTGGTTTTGCTACATCCAGCAACTACACTTCAGTCTGAACAGAGGTATTCACCATATACAATAGGTCAAATGATTGTTGAACTAGACATATCATTAAGATGAGGGGAGTCATAGTCGAGCAATTATTTTCATCTACAATTGTTTTGGATGCATTCCACTTGAACTCCCATTATATCTGTTATGTTTTCTCCTTTTATTATGGTCAACTATTGGTTAGCACGACCTCAAGTTGTCAATAATCTCAGATAATGAATCCCCACTAGATTGATTATGTGCCATGCATGGTTCCTATTAAATAAGAAAAAGGAGGTTAGTATAATAAGAAACCATTGGAGATGTAATAACTAAACAAGTGTAGAAAATGAATCCCATAATGTCTCACAATCAAATAAAAAGGAACAGGTTAGAATGTTCCATATTAAAGTTGGCTCCCCAAAAAAGAAATCAGACATTGATGCCCACCTATGTGTGTGTTCAATAATAAACTAAGCACCACAAGCTTGAGTCATGCAATAGATAGGGTCAACAATAAGGTCATCTCCACTAGGACCCAATATATATCAAACAATTCAATTGATTCCAATAATTAAATGAGTCTAATCTATATTAGTGAACTAGTCACAAATTTATTTTCCAATTTATAACTCAAGGGAGTTTATTTGGTTATGTGGCATCATTTAGTCCATATGATCAACTTCACAAAACAAATTATATTCTCATCTTTTAACTATCTCCTAAATCCATGACTAATGTATCTCAACTATTAATCATGTAGGTAGTGGGTTTGATATCTCTCAACTAACAACCATACATATAGTAAGGGATTTCCTAAATGTCTATATAGAAACTAATTACCAAACAAAAATATAAACAAGGAGATAAATATGTCGCAACTCCTAATCATTCTCATGTAAGAGGTAGTTAAATAACTAATTGGTATACACTAAATGTGTATCTCCCTCAAGTATGAAAAATTAGGGGACCTAGGTAACCCTGCTCGAGGTCCCCATAACCATGAAAAGCAACATAGGGAAACAAAGAATAAATCTAGAATTCAACTAGTACTTATTCATCACATGGTCAATTGTTACCAATAAAGAACCAAATACAACATAATCTACTCCAACACATTGGGGATTCATACACACGTATGAAAATCAAGTACTCTAAAAATTCCATGGATTAGATATGAAGAAAAAGAGGAAAGAAGGGAATTAAAGAACATAAAACAATTGTACATAATGAATTATCTAGAATGAAGATGCATAGGGATACTTGATGTACCAAGGAAAAGGAAATCCACCCTTCTTTATCCTTACATCCTCTAATGGAGTATGTTTGCCTATTGGGTTTCCTATAGCTCCACTTCTAAAATTAGAATTAATCCAAATTGAGTGATATCCTATCATGACCACACTCTCACCATTTTTGTAGAGATCTAAAATGACACATTGTGTATGGGTTCATAATGTCATATTTCTCAAAAGTTGTAAAAGGTCAGAGGTGATAACTATTTAGCATAATGTGTAGTGAGATTTACATGCTGTGATGACAGATATTTTGTAAATTTATTGCTGAGGATGGTTGAGGTATAATTTTTTAGGCATGTCATGTCTTTTTGCGGTCGACTTAGCAAAATTTGACCGTCATGGGCCACGGAGTACTTGAGGAAGGCATGTTGTATCCATTGTTGTAGAAATTAGTTAAACATCTTGTGGTTAGACATGATGTAACCCATGTGAATCATAGTGTGACTGATTCTAGGAGGGCTAGAGTGGCTCTTGGATTGGAACACATGCACTCTAGGACTGTAGCGTCCCAGGATTTGAAGCCTTGTATATAATGATCTTAAAAGGAATGATTGGACTACCCATATCACCAAGGTGCACCTCCTTTTCTAAGAGCCTATCACTAAAGAACTCCATAGTTAAGTGTGCTCAGCTTGGATTAGTACTAGGATGGATGACCAGTTCGGAAGTTGACCCCGGCTTACGTGTGAGTGAGGAAAAAATGCACAGTTAAGGCTAGTGGTGGTCTATGGGGCCAGTCGTCATTACTGAAACTCTACTAGAGCCTCGGGTAATGTGCTCGGGTGTTATAAATGGTATCAGAGCCATAACCCCTCCAGTAGGTGGGGCCCACATGGGTATGTGCATGTCAGTCTTGATTCGTGGGGTCTAGGAAAGTTGGAAAGGGCTATCCATAGTGATGAGCCACCCTTGTGCTGGTATTCTGTGATCGGGAGTTGGGTGTCCATGGGTCATTCTGGGTCTCCACTGAAATGGGGCAATATTATGAGGCCATATAGTTGAGCCTTGATGAGGACATCAAGAGTCTAAGTGGGGGAGATTGTAACATCCTAGGATTTGAGGCCTTGGATATAAAGATCTTAAAAGGAATGATTGGACTACCCATATCACCAAGGTGTACCTCCTTTTCTGGGAGCCCATCACTAAAGAACTTTTTAGTTAAGCATGCTCAGCTTGGAATAGTACTAGGATGAGTGACCAATCAGGAAGTTGACCCTGTCTTGCATGTGAGTGAGGATAAAATGCACAGTTAAGGCAAGTGGTGTTTTGTGGGCCAGTCGTTATTCTTGAAACTCTACTAGAACCTCGGCCAGTGTTCTCGGGTGTTACAAGGACAAGCATGTCATGTTCTATAGTTGGAAGGCTAAATTGAAGGTCTCAATGCTCCAAGTTTGATGATTATGTTGACATGAGTTCCAACAAACCATGCCTATTGAGATATGTATTAAAAGATGTTCTATTGTTCAGAATGACTAGTTAAGGAACTATTTATGCTAAATATGTGATTAAAATTCTAATATGTAGCTAAAACTAAGAATTTGGAGAAATAAGATCCGTAAAAGTGCCATAAAAGATTTTATGAACTATGTTCATTATTATGAGGTAGGATTAGTGCTTGGATAGTACATAGAAAAAACATTATGCCATTTATTATTCTATCAACATGATATATTATGCTTAGAGGAACTATGAAACCACTTAGAAGGAGATACCAGCTATTTTTTATGCCTTTGAAAAAAAATTCTCCTATATGATGAGCTCACAAGTGATAGCATACATGAATTGCACTACTATAAAATATCTACTATCTAAAGGATGTGAATCCTAGGTTGATTAGGTTGATTTTAGTTTTGCAAGAATACAATTCAGGGATCAGGGACAAAAATAAGGAAACTATAAATACTTTTTTTGATCACCTCATATGGTTAGATACCCAAGGTAATGACCTACTTCAGTCGATGATTTTGTTCTGGATGATCACTTAATGACATCTTGTACATTCCCTACATGGTATGCACATTTTGTTTACTTCTTAGTTGCATGGGTGCTTGATAACACCAAATTTTGTGATGTTTTAGGCCCTTATTTCGTTATCAAAACTGCCCTTTTTAACTATTTTCCTCCCATTTATGTTATGTTTTTGAATAAACAGGCCACGCTACGCTATTAACTCAATTTTTTCATCTTTTGCAGAGTTTTCCTCATTTTTGAACTCATTTAGCAGCAAAAAGGTCGTCCCGTCCCCTCGAACATTTTCCACATGCATCGGCCTTCCTTCCAACCAGTCGGCCGATACGCTCACTGCCCGACAGGGCAGCACGATACACTGATGCGCGACACAAGGGTGTCGTACAAGACGAAGCAGACGAGTGACACGCCATTTACCTGATAAGGAGCCGGACTCGCCACGACTACTGAAGCATGTCGCACGATACAGGCTACCCACTGGCAGGCGCCACTCATCACGATGACTGACAGCCCGACATCCTTGTGTCGGATGATACACATATTGGGCGTCCCTGAAGCCGCAATAATGGAGCTGAAGGAAGAACACGTGGAGTCCGGAGCACCATAACTTCCCCCAATCGCTGCCTATAAATAGCAGCTATAGGACTCCGATGGGACAGGTCGGGACCCCAGAGAGCTAACTGAGGAAAGCATCTGGAGCTAGCGTGTCGTGCCTCAGAGGTGTGTCGGGCGATTCTAGGTGAGCACTTCCCCATCCCGAGAGGGAGGGAATGATTCACTTAGGGTCGTCCCGGGTACCACTGTAGGCCAATATCGGCCAACAAGGACACCTGACATGAGTGCCCGACACTGGAAGCAACACTCTAACCCGTCACGATACCGAACCTCGATACGCATCGCCAGTCACGGCGTGTCGCCCGAGAGGGTGCCGCCCGACACGATCGTATCGGGCAAGGGCGCCCCACACGATACGTTTGCTCATCACAGCGTGTCGCTCGAGAGGGTGTGTCACCCGACACGGGCGTATCGGGCAAGGTTCCTGCCCGGTATCGGGCTGGAGGATCTGTTGCTGCCTGTTGCCCTTCTAAATCAAGAAGGCGGCATTTATCTTTACTTATTCCAGTCATTTAATTTATTTTTATACAATGTAATCAGACCCTTTTATGCTAATGGAATCAGTAGAGTCTTAATTATCTGCTGCTTTATGTTTGGTACCTTTGTTGGATGATTGCTATGTTTAACATCTGAACTCTAGCTTGTACGCTTAGATTGCGTTTCGATTAGCTACCGAATCGTGTTTTCCCATTGCAACAGCCTTGAGAGAGGTGTTGTGGCTCTAGTGTTTGGTCCGATACTGGAGTACGAGAGTGCCCAGGATCGGAGTTGCTTTAGTAACCTTTCCACTCTAACTTAAGTCCAGCTACCTCGAGAGGGGTGTTGATGCTTGGTTAGAGGTGCCTGCTTCGAGAGGAGGGGTACAGGATGTTTCTGATGCCGCTTGTTTTACCGAAGCTTTCTCCTTCATTCCTTACTATAGCAATAGTGTTATCTCTCTGTTTCCGTTGCACGAAAACCCCTAAAAACTGATAAATGCTTAAAACCTTAATTTTTTCCTCATAGCTCCAGTTGGAGATAGATTTCTTTTGTTTTATCGATCTTATCTTGTTGTTCCCTTGGGGAATATTATCATCTCCTTACCCTTACCGGAGTGTAACGTGTCGATTCCGCGTTCTCAACACTACCACCCTTGTCCCTGTTTTCGACCCCGTAAACAAAGTTGTGGGGGCCTAGAAGGTTTTGGGTTATAAATTTAAAAGTCTGACTACTTCAAAGCCGCTCCACTTTTCAGACGCGTGATTTAGGCCGGTCAACTTTTTGGCACTGTTGCCAGGGATAAGGCAAAATGGTCTTGTTGACGAACCCGAATCCACTAACTACACTCCAGTGCCTCAAGCTTAGAAATGAGCTTGACAGCACTCTCTTTTTCCTTTTTTTATTATTTTTAACCTGAAATGAATAATTCGTGTTATTAATAACAGATTTTCTAACTTGATTTTTACATGTTATTCAGGTACTCAAAAGAAAGGCATTTTGCTCAACTGAGCACCGACACCATCAAACATGCCGCCTCGCATTGAACCACCCCATTCAGAAGGTGAACGCCAAGGGAGAGCTAGACCTCACTCGCCCCCGCCTAAAGATAATGACCGCTATGACAGCAATAATCAGCCTGAAGATTCAGAAATGGAGCAGTTCGAGGAATACCATTGCCGTGATAGACGTCGTCATCACCAGAGGCACAGAAGAAATCACAATAATCAAGAACAGCACCAGGGAGGCAGCGACAGTGACGATTCAGATGAAGAAGAAAAGAATCTAAGGGAGTCAGCTTCCACAAAGGCTAACAACTCCAGATGTCCTGTCATCATCCCACGATTTAACACCACCAACTTCGAGCTTAAGCCATCAGTCATCTCCATGATTCAAAACAAAAGCTTTAGAGGGAGTTCTAAGAATGACAATCCCTATCACCACTTGGATGCTTTCAAAAACATCTGTGACACCATCAAGATGCGGGGAGTCTCCCAGGAGGTAATCTATTGCAAGGGCTTCATCTTTTCTTTGGAAGATAAGGCTCTATCATGGTATCTGGGGCTGTCGCACCAAGCTCTGAACGGATGGAGTGCACTAGCAGATGCCTTCATGAACAAGTTCTATCCTACTGAGAAGACTGTCCGGAACAGACAAAGGATTACATCTTTCATGCAAAAGCCAAGCGAGAATCTCCATGATGCTTGGGAGCGATATCAGGAATATCAGAGGGACTGCCCTCATCACAACTACAAGAAAGGTTTCTTGATAACTACCTTTTACAATGGTCTAACCCCTGAGGAAAGGGTTTCACTGAATGCAGCAGTAGGAAGTGACTTTCTAGGGAAGAAGTCGAGCATGTCTGAGAAGATCATCAAGAACATGGCCGAGCTGCAAGCCGGTACTGACTATGATAGATTCGACAGGGGACAAGCTAAGAAGGCTAGTGAAGGACCTTCTTTTGAATCCAAGGCTCTGGAGACTATCACCTCTCAGATCCAGAGGATAGCAACTGATGTAAATTATCTGAAAGAATCAGGTGGGAAGGGAAAGAAGCAAATCGAGAAGGTCATGAAGTGTGTCACCTGTGGAGAGGGTGGACACGGGGTAGATAATTGTATCTACACCTGACCTGACGCATCGAGCGAATCTGAATCTGAGGCTGAGGAGACTGAGAATGTCTCATTTGTTAATTTCAAAAGGTCAGACCATCCTGGTTTCAGTTATGGCAACAAAGATGCGACAGAAAACTCACATCAGCTGCATAACTCCTCCAAGCCACCTCAAGCTTTTGAGAAAAGAGGAGGATAGAGTCAATTCACCAGGACCACTTCCTTCCAGTCGAACAAAGGAAATTTCCAAGGACAAGGCAAGTATCAAGGTCGCCAGGCGACAAACACCAGTCAAGGACAAGGTCAAGCCAAAGAGCAGGGACAAGACAAGGTTTCTAACCAACCAGACTTGGTTGGCCAGTTGTTCGATTTTGTGAAAAGACAAGACACCATTAATAACCAGTTGGCACAGAGTGCGCTTTCAAATTCGGGAGTTTTGAACTCACTGCAAGTTCAGATGGTGGATATGCAGACGCATCAATGCCAAATTGATCAGCAGTTAGCTCAGATGGCCTAATTGATATAGAATCCCTCGGGCAAAATACCTTCCAACACCGAAACTACCAAAAAGGTAGGGTTGTGATCAAGAAAGACAGAGATCGAGTTGCAAGATATGGATGATGCTGGAGGCTAAAAGTGAAGAACCTGGAGTCGTCGAGCTGGCGACGCAAACTACAGTGCTCCATGGGAGGAAGCACGAGCTTTTATTTTTCCTAGAATAGGACGTTATTTACTTTCTTGCAAGACAAACATTATGAACATTTGGACTGTAATAAGGCCTGAGTCAGTGCATGCGCCACATGCGCTGACTATTCTATTTTATGGGCCACCGCTCTATTTTATGGACCTGGATGGGTAATACTATCTGAGGCCGGGAACTTAACCTTAGGCCAATGATGTTTTACTCATCGATCGCTTTTTCCCCTACTTTATTTTTAAGTTTTTCATCTAGATTTTGTTCTGAAGGCTTCGTATCGGCAGCAACTCAATCGGCGCACAAAACACACTCATATCGGGCAAAGGTATATCGGGCATCGCAAAGGTCATGTCGGATAGCATGCTCGGGCGGCAAGCACCCGTGTCAGGCAACACGAGTATCTACCCTTGTTTAGACGGATGGACTACCCGTTTCGGGGATAACTTGTCTCAACGGCCGACGCGCGTCCTGGATTTACTTGTTTTACCCCCGATTGGGGTTGCTATATATAGTACAAAGGTTTTACCGTGTCGGGCTACTGCATTTACTCTTTCAGCTACCCGTATCGTGCAGTAATTTCTCCCTTTGCTCGGGTGTCGTCCAGCTAGATTTTGCTCTCGTGTCGCGCAAAGTAGCTTCAAAACAGCAAAGGTATAGCGCGACAGCCGTATCATCCTAGCTTGCCCGACACAACCTTCCTATCGGGCATAACGTATCAGGCTGACGGCTTTAGTTAATTTTCTTGTATCGCCTGACACATGTGTCGCGCGACATGCCTTTATCACGCGTTCGTCCAATACGCCATATCGGACGACAACCTTGTCGCTCATCCTTGTGCCGCTTTGCTTGTTCTTGTTATCGGGCGACACGTTTTTCCCTCAAAGAAGTCCCTATATGGCAGTTTGTTTCATGCGACTGTATCGCCCGACACACCCGTGTCGGACAACGGGTATGACGTGCAGTTTTCTCTGTATCGTCCAGCTTTGTATCACCTAAGATGTTATTTTGACGGACGATACCCGATCTCGTATCGGGCACGAGCCTACATCTTTGAAAGCTTTGTATCGCTCGATACAGTGGTGTCGGGTAATTTTTGTATTGGGCCGAATTTTATCGTGCATTCAACTTTTCTCTTAAATGTCGATATCAATTTTTAGTTCTACCTACCTAATGTCGGCACAATTAATTAATCAATGAACATGTTTAATGATAACAGAGATGGCCCGTACAAAGCAAACTGTCGTTCAAGTTGACGAACACGGCAGAAGAATCGACACTGAGGCCGCAGTTGAAGCAACAACGGCCGGGCAGAAATGCCTGAATCCCGAGGCAGCGGGGCCACCAACAGGTGAAAAGAGAACAAGGACGGGAGAAGTGACGGCTCCAACCACAACTCCAACCGCAGTGGTAGAATCCCTGGATCACACACCAGGAAGGTTCGTGCCAAGAGATGATGAGCATGGACGCCGGTACTCGGAATTGGTGACTAAACTTTACAGGCCGAGCAGATTCTGCCACCAGTCATCCTTCATTCAATTGGGGATTTTTGAAAGACTGGAGAATGTCCTCGCCGCGGTAGGACTGAGGAAGATCTACCTCAGCCGTTTCACCTCCTACACTGAACTCATGAGGGAGTTCATGTTGTCTCTCCACCGGGTGAAAAATTCTACTGAGGACGTTGAAGAATATGGCGGAGCAGACAGACTGCAAGGGTAGATGTATAACTCGGAGCATGTCATCTCCGAAAAGCTGCTCAACGAGATCTTCTCTTCCAGCGAGGAGGAGAAGAAGCTGTTGAATAATGGTGAGATAATCACCGAAGGAGACGGGTTCAACCCCATGGAGCTCTGGAAAAGGCTGACCGGCGAGTCGTCGCTTAAGCCGGGAAGCAAGGTGGCGGAGGTGCATTCATGTTTCTGGAGAATAGTGCACAAGTTGGTGGCATGCCTGCTATTCAGCAAGAACGAGTCCAGTAATATTTATACTGAAGAACTCCACATCATGTGGTACATGATGGAGGGCAGAGTGATCAACCTAGGGCGGTTTCTGCTGAACAGGTTGCACCCAATAAAGGATGCCACCAAGGAATACTGCATGGGTGGCATTGTCAACCTGATCGCGGCTGGGCTTGGGTACACACGGGAGCCGCACAGTCTTTTGAGGACAAGGGGCGGTGAGTTGATCGACCTCAAGTACCTCATGAGGGTTAGCATTATAAAGAAGGGGGGGCGAAGCTACTTCTACAAGTTTGCAAGGACAAACACCCTCCTTCCACTCCCTCAATGCGCCGCCTACGACGCAGAAAAGTTGGTCTTCACCACAGCAGAAATCGAAGTTGTGGCAGTAGGAGCAGCTTACGCCGCCACCACCAGAATCCAAGAAAGGGCAGTTGTGAGAGGAGAATCAATTCCTCTCAAGCCAAGGCAGTACAAAACTCCAACGACCTTCACCGAGCCAGGTGCCACTCCAGAGCCATTGATGACAGCAGTTGATAGAGCTGTCGTCACTCCTACTGTACCAGCCACAATCATGATGATACCTGCCGTGGCTGAAGAAGAACTGACGTCGTCGAGGTCGATGTGACAGTCGGGGCAGAAACAACAGAGCAGGACCTGGAGGGAGTTGTCACGGAAGAGACAGCCACAGCTCCCGAAGCTTCTGTGGTGCCTCTAGAGGCAGAAGAGGAAGCACAGTCGGACGCCAGTGATGGGGTGTTTGCTGATATCCTTGAGATGGAGCTCAGAGCTCCACAGCTAACGCCGACACTGCCGCCAGTGTCCCCTATAGCAGTTGCTGAAGAGATCGCCGATAATGTAGAGGTGAAGCAGCATCCGCCCACACCACGGCCATCCCCACCACGACAAGGAGGTGAGGGAGTGACAGCCGTAAGGGTGCTGACACCTCGCCCGGCAGCATCCACCTCGTGGACGATCGAGATAGGTTCTACCTCGTCGGGTAGACCCTCGCGCGAGAAGAGTATCGCGAGGACGGGAGGGAGATCTGCAAGAGCCCCTCTGTCGCTCGGGAAAATGTTGGGGCACGAACTAGACCACTTGCGGGAGGTAATAGAAAGCCACTCAGCTACATATAATTCTCTAAGCCGCAAGTTTTCATTTTTTTCCAGCATAGGTTGAATAGCTAGGAAAGGGAACTGCTGACTCTAGTTGGCCTTCCTGACCAACTAGAGGCACTCAACACAACGCTTCAGCAAGCCCTCCAGCGCCTTGACGTGATCGAGGAAAGGCTAAATAGGGGAGACAACCATCCACGCCGAAGGCAGCCGAGAAGGTCTCTGTCGCCTCCTAGCTCAGGCTCTCCACCGTCCTCGTCAGCAGCCTCCTCAAGATCATCATCCTCTTCCTCCTCCAGTGGGCCATCCACAATGCCCGAGGAAGGGACACCACAAAGATCGGCCAACGGAGCTCCAGCAGGACAAGCGAGCTCCTACAGTCTGGAAGAAATAGCTCCCTCAGTCCCCTAGACGAAATTGAAGATGACAACGAAGACATCAGCATCGGGGAGGACTCTTCTGATTAATCAGAGGGAGAGGGGGGGACATTTGTGCCACCAACAAAAGACACCCCCCCCAGAGGAAGACACTCGACGGCGGATAAGTTCTCTACGCTGTCAGAGCTACCTTCCTTCGAGATGGCCGACTTCGACAGAAGGGCCATCGGCTACCTGTCGATCAGGGACCAAAAATTGCTGAACAAGGTCCTAAGGTCGCAGGAGGATGAAAAAGACGTCGTCTGGAGTGACGGTTACTTCTCCGTACGGCGGGGAGCACTCAGAAGCATATTCCGCTCGCCAACCATTGTCGGCAAAAAGTTGTTCAGGGTCCTTGAAGGTGCAATAATAGAGAATATCAGCACCGGGACAGGTCAGAGAACAGTATTCAATGCCACCCCAACCTTGGCAAGAAGGCTGATGATGGGAGTACCAGACTCCATTGTGGTGGCCAAAATGCTACAACACATCGAAGAGCATAATAGGAACCTCGTGTTGGCCCCGTACAAGCACCACAACGTATGGTTTCTCTGCGTGGCAGACCTCAGAAACCACGACATCCAGCTGCTGAGATGCAGCAACAACGAGGTGCCACGCTCCGGGCTTATTTTTAGTCGCCCGGAGGACAAACATCTGAGGCTTCTACCGTTGCGTCTTCTACGAGCTATCAAGCAAGGAGTCAAATGTCACAATGGCGTTTGGAACTTCTTTTCTTTACGAGACTTCCCCGTCCAAGCAGAAGAGGGAAGCGGAAACAGCGCCTTTATCATCTTGTGTGCCATGGAGCTGCTCACATATTTGGATACATGAGGCACCTCCAGGGCCAAAACTTTTATCACCTCAGGAGCATATACACCTTGCTGCTGATCAAAGACGGGTGCTATTTCCGAGACGCAGGGGTAGCGGAGAGGCTGCTGGATAGCGATCAAGAAGACGAATCTTCACAACCCAGCAGCACTCCAGAGAAAGAAGCTGAGATGGAAACTAACACCTACGGGGCAGGCAAGCAGTTAGAGATCATGCGGGAAGTGCACGGATTTGAAGACCCTGCTTTTCCTGAAACTCCAGAAGGACTGATCAAAAATTTCGACCGCTTCTCGTGCGCTACACTTACGTAGGAGCAGGTCAACGAAATCCTTCTGAAGTTGGTTGATTCTACCCCGGCAGATGTCATCTACGAGGCAGGCAGTGTCATAGTCCCAGTGGATGACTTAAGGGACATGGTAAAAGATGGAGGATGCTTGGCGATATCTGTGGCGGCCACCTACATCCAGACACTACAAAAGAGGTTCAAACATGCATACATTCCTCATCCAATGTTGTTCAATGACATCTGCCTCGCCGATGAAACAGGAGCAAAGCAATCATTTCTGGCAGAGTTGGAGCACAGGGTTCCACGTACAATCTTCCTGCCCACCCTGCATTACAACCACTGGACGCTCCTGACGATGTACACTCACCAACGAGTAGGTATCTTATACAACAGCTCGGACAGCAACAAAGATCATCCAGTGCAGTGTACATCGACGGCGTTGACCTCCCTCAAGCGCTTAGTGTGAAAATACTATGACGAGGTGGCAGCGCAGATACAACCATTCCTGGAGATGGCAGTAAGCAAATGGCTCGAGCTTTAGTTCTGCCACCGCAGTCCACAACAAATTCCTCTATCCAACAACTGCGGCATCTTCGTCTTGGAATGGATATCAAATGAAGAGATGCCTGACCAACTCCACCACATCGACTACCACAGCAAATGAGGAGAATATGTGTGGGAGCTTCTATCTGGTGCAGGCGCGCTCACCAGCTAACCCTCACTGAGTTAACATTACCCTACCTTATCTACTTCACAACTCTGGGACAGAGTGTGGAGTAAGTTTGGGGGGTACCATGTACTAGTGAGGGAGGTATAAAAATTTTGAAAAATTTTCAGACTTCACCTTTTTGTTCTTTTGTTCTTCTTCTGTATCATATGTACATATACATGATCATACAAAAATTTTGAAAAAATTTGCTTATTTTGTCTCCATACATATGTACAAAGACACTATATAGTAAAAACCTGATACGACTTCTTGCCAGTTTGTTTTCTATGTGCCTAAGGAGATGCAAGTTTTGTTACGTCTTTCTGATAATGCAGCCTCAAACGACAAAAGACTATGACTTTCCATGCCAAAAATTTCGGAAAATGATCTCACAACAGCTAAGAGACGTGTATGCAGAAGAAAAAAGCTGCCCAAACAGCAAAAATTTCTCTTGTTTTCCCTTACCCAACAAAATCCCAAAAAGAGAGAATATCCTTATGAGAGTGAATAAAAGTATGAGAGTTGTGCCAAATGATAAGAAAGAAAAAAATATATATACACACTTGTTTTCCAAAAGTACCCATCTTTAGGCATGGTAGATCCGGGGCAGTGGTACGTAGGATGTGAAATCACTGCTCTAAAGCCAACTGGCTTGGACTGTAGGGACCACTCGCCCGCTAACGGACCCGTACCTGGATGGACTGATGGGAAATAAGAAAAAAACCCAAAAATCCTTAGCCTACCCAACATACAACTTTTTGCTCCCAAAAAAAATCTGTTTGGTATGAAAGCTAACTTTGAAATCATGCACCCAAGTCTCGCTGAAGCTGTGGAGAAAATTTTTTCTTAAATAAGGTAGGAGAAATAAAGTATGTTGTTCGGGCCGCATTCTCTGTGAGACATCTCAATGCTCGCTCAAACCCATGGTCTGAAAACCATACCGGTCAAGAAGAAGCATCACAAAACAAAGTTTAAAGATTGATTGAGGACAATCAAAATGCTAAGTTTGGGGGAGTTGATAACACCAAATTTTGTGATGTTTTAGGCCCTTATTTCGTTATCAAAACTTCCCTTTTTAACTATTTTCCTCTCATTTCTGTTATGTTTTTGAATAAACAGGCCACGCTACGCTATTAACTCAATTTTTTCATCTTTTGCAGATTTGTCCTCATTTTTTAACTCATTTAGCAGCAAAAAGGCCGTCCTGGCCCACGAACATGTTCCACCTGCATTGGCCTTCCTGCCAACCAGTCGACCGATACGCTCACTACCCGACAGGGCAGCACGATACACTGTCGTGCGACACGAGGGTGTCGTGCAAGAGGAAGTAGACGAGCGACACACCATTTACCCAACAGGGAGCCGGACTCGCCACTACTGTTGAAGCATGTCGCGCAATACAGGCTACCCACCGGCAGGCACCACTCGTCACGATGACTGACAGCCCGACATCCTTGTGCCGGGCGATACACATATCGGGCGTCCCTAAAGCCGCAATAATGGAGATGAAGGAAGAACACGTGGCGTCCGGAGCACCATAACTTCCCCCAACCGCTGCCTATAAATAACAGCTACAGGACTCCGATGGGATAGGTCGGGACCCCCGAGAGCTAACTAAGGAAAGCATTTGGAGCTAGCATGTCGTGCCTCAGAGGTGTGCCGAGCGATTCTAGGTGAGCACTTCCCCATCCCGAGAGGGAGGGAATGGTTCACTTAGGGTCATCCCGGGCACCACTGCAGGCCGATATTGGCCAACAAGGACACCCGACAGGAGTGCTCGATATTGGAAGCAACACTCTAACCTATCATGATACCGAACCCCGATATGCATCGCCAGTCACGGCGTGTGGCCCGAGAGGGTGCCGCCCGACATGATCGTATTGGGCAAGGGCGCCCCGCACGATACGTCCGCTCGTCACAGCATGTCGCCCGAGAGGGTGTGCCGCCCGACACGGGTGTATCGGGCAAGGTTCCTGCCCGGTATCGGGCTTGAGGATCTGCTTCTACCTGTCGCCCTTCTAAATCAAGAAGGCGGCATTTATCTTTACTTATTCCAGTCATTTACTTTATTTTTATGCAATGTAATCAGACCCTTTTATGCTAATGGAATCAGTAGAGTCTTAATTATCTGCTACTTTATGTTTGGTACCTTTGTTGGATGATTGCTATGTTTAACATCTGAACTCTAGCTTGTACGCTTGGATCGCATTTCGATTAGCTACCGAATCGTGTTTTCCCATTGCAACAGCCTTGAGAGAGGTGTTGTGGCTCTAGTGTTTGGTCCGATACTGGAGTACGAGAGTGCCCAGGATCGGAGTTGCTTTAGTAACCTTTCCACTCTAACTTAAGTCCAGCAACCTCGAGAGGGGTGTTGATTCTTGGTCAGAGGTGCCCGCTTCGAGAGGAGGGGTACAGGATGTTTCTGATGCCGCTTGTTTTACCGAAGCTTTTTCCTTCATTCCTTACTATAGCAATAGTGTTATCTCTCTGTTTCCATTGCACGAAAACCCTTAAAAACTAATAAATGCTTAAAACCTTAATTTTTCCTCGTAGCTCCAGTTGGAGATAGATTTCTTTTGTTTTATCGATCTTATCTTGTTGTTCCCTTGGGGAATTTTATCATCTTCTTACCCTTACCGGAGTGTAACATGTCGATTCTGCATTCTCAACACTACCACCCTTGTCCCTGTGTTTGACCCCGTATATCTACTCTGACCCCGTAAACAAAGTTGCGGGAGCCTAGAAGATTTTAGGTTATAAATTTAAAAGTCTGACTACTTCAAATCCGCTCCACTTTTCGGAAGCGCGATTTAGGTCGGTCAACTTTTTGGCGCCGTTGCTGGGGATCGAACCCGGGTCACCCGCGTGACAGGCGGGAATACTCACCACTATACTACAACATATGCAAAGAGAATATAGGGAAGAAGTTAATTTCAATCATTTACTGCTACTATTGGTACAATCCCTATCTATTATGATTATGTTCATATGGGATGTACCACATTTGCATTACAGACAAGGAGACAACTCTTGTCTCTAATAATGAGACAAGGAGACACAGAGAAAATATTTTCTAGTAGGGATCAAATATAGTTGCACAACTCTTGTCTCTAACTCTTCCTAGGTAAACTGAGGACCAAGTAGACAGGACTATACATTTTCAAACACTTCTTTCCCCATGGATTAGTTGTATCCTATAGAAAGAAAATTTATAGAATCAAATTCAATGTTCAATGTATGAAGTGTTACTTCAAAATGGCCAATATGCAAGCTGATCATCCTCTTATGTTGTGACCACTTCCATATGAAAAATGAGAAATAGGTGTCAAGTCATTGATATAAGAAAAAGTGCTTATTGGGAGGCATCCACTTGTTATTTCTCATGGTATATTCTTAGTTTTTAAATTAGTTCAATCATCATTGCATCATTTTCACTTTAATATATATTTTTCAATCAAGAGAATAAATTGCCAAAATTTTGATTATAGGTGGAGGACACATTGCTAAAATGTTTGAGAATTTTAGAACAAACCCTACCAAGATAAACAACCATATCAAGGTGGCAACCACAACTCATGGTTCCACTAGCTAGATTTTTTCCTCCGTCTTAGGCTTATTGTTTTCTCAAGAATGAGAAAATTTTCTAATCTCGGGTTGGAGGTTTTCTTGGTATGTATTTTACTTTCCACGTGCACCTATCTGTTGTCCACTATTTGTTTATCTCATGATCTTATTATCACATCCTTACACACCTACATTACATTTAGTTTAAGTTATTCAAAAGCAATATGGATTTATATTAGTTTAGAGTACTCAAATCTATTATCTAGCCATACCAGATTCAAATCCTTCACTTACATTATGTGCATCATATCTAAGTTGCATACGGTAACCCCTCTTTACTGAAGAAAACCTTAAAGTGGACAATTTTGGTATATAGTCTAGGGGACCTCAATATCATGCTTCTCTAGAAAAGATTATATGTATCTGAGGAGTTAAGAGATACCAAACACATCCTTCTTCATAAATAGTGGAACAATTCCATGAAATAGCCACACTTTCCCTATCATGTCATTGTTTGAGTGAAGTCACACTAGGAGAAAAACCTATAACAATGAATTATAAAATCAAGTTGCACAATGATTTGAACTCTCTTATACATTTCTTCCATCTTCTCACCTTTTATCCACCAAAAATAAACAAAAAGCTACAAATTGTTCCAAACCTTATGTTGGGCGTGGAAAACCCCCTATCCTTCGATATGCACTACTTCCATACCCTTTTTATGTAATATGGACATACCACCTAAAATAAAGAGAAGATTGTAATGTACACAACAAGCGATGCTTGTATATCAGTCAAGGTAAAAATAAAAATGAAATTTGCAATTCCAAGACAAAATTATGTGAGATTCCTTGTTCCTTCTATAACCTCCTCTCGCCATTTCTCACCTAGGTACCAATGGATGTCTCAATTTGACACATTTTTGGCATACCCTAGCTTGAATCAGGTGCACACTTATGAATTTTAGGGTCTCTCTAAATTCACATAAAGTTCTTAGACATTTGTGATAACAGGGATAGTGGTGAAGAGTTGTTTTAATAAGCAAAATCAGGAACAAATACATAGCTAGATGTGTTGTGTTATTTTTTAATGTTAGCAACTTGACCATATTTGGAAGTAGGGAATTTGTTGAGTTGTGAAGGTGAGATCACATGGGTTGAGAGTATTCATTTGGAAACTATTTTTTGTTTAGTTTCACACACAGACAAGAATTTTTTAGTTAATCCATGTTCGATGAATACATATCCATCCTAGTTTTAGTTAGATTTTTATCTTAGTTTAGCATTTAGATCGTGAATTTTACTTCAAGATTAGCCTTAGGTTCTCTAGTTTTATGTGTTTTCTAGTGACTTGAGGAAAATCATCATTCCTCATCACGGATTGAGATAAATCAATGAAATATCCCATCACACACCACATTTTATCCTTGCAAAACTTCATTAGACCGCATAGAGTTGGCTAATGTGATGATTTGATCTCAGTTAAGCATTGTCTGATGTGTTCCACCGGCCATATCCCCACATCACTTGCAAGAATCCCATCACATGTTACATTCAATTGACTGATTTCATGCATTGAATGATGTCTTATATCAATTCATATATCATTGTGGTAACATTTCTCCATTTCCCAAATCTCCCCATCAACCATAGTTCCCCAATAGAGGCATGAATCTATTATATAAGATTTTGCATTGATGATTGGTTTCCATTAGTTGACGCCATAGTGACCAGTATGGCTGGTCGAATGATGCCCCACCTTGGCCACCTTCATGCATCTTATCATATCACCATCCACCAAATTCCTTACATTAGACTTCTATCATTGAAGTCATGTGTTAGGCAATGTCTCTACACCATTCATGCCTAATGCACTCACTAAACAAGCCCAATGTACCTACTTGAGGCACTTGGCATGGCTACTTGTGGTGTACAAAGGTCTCGCTACATAGAATATGTGTCCTCAAACCCCTACATATGTGCATATAAATAGGCACCCCATGTCTCCATATGAAAGGATTGTTTGTTCTAGTCTATTAACGAGCTTGAGTTTAAGTAGGAAGCTTGTCTTTCCAGATTCAATCATGCATTTTGTTGAGCTTCCATGACCAAGCCTCTAGAGAGGAAAGGCCTATAAGATTCCATCATATCCACCACCAATTTTGTCAATCTACCCTATAGTATTCTCAAGACATCTTGCCCTACTCGAAGGAGGAGATCTAGGCAGTAGTGGCCCCAACATGTGTTTGAGGTGTTCTCCAGCTTCTAATGTCAGATAACCTACATCTCTAAATGCAAAGACATTCTATAATAGATCATGGCTTCACTTATTGCCTCTTTAGTGACCATGGTCATCTCTCTGTTTTCCATTATTAATTATGATATTTCCATGATAAGCAAGTAGTACTCTTATTAGGGTGAACGTAGTAGCCTCGCTACCCATGTTCTTTCTTTTATGTGCATAAGAATTTTATGAACATTACTACATTTGAATTAATTATTAGATTCTTGAAATCTTTTTTGACCAAGATATTTATATGTTTATTAAATTTTGGATGTCCAAAACTTTGAATTAGAATCTACAATACCATTTGATCACGTTAACCCCCAATTGAAATTCAATTTGTGATAGGAATATAGTCTATATGTAACTGAAAAACAAGCCCATAATGATATTTTTCCATTTATAATAGTCATTGTGAAAGGTTTGGATTATAAACTGCATCAATGGAAGTTTCTTCATGCTTGTTATGATGCAGCAAGAAAGTGAATGTAGGATTTGGTATTGAAACCTTGGTGTTTCTATCTATGTATATTGATATTTAAGTCAATAAATTTAATATTTCATTCTAGTCTAATCAAACAAATACAAGTTTATGATATTTATAGCTTCTATAATTACTTAAATGAATAGGCATGATTATTAAAATTGTCATACCTTAGGATTTGATCCTTAGTATATTATGATAAGACATATCCACTTACGGGTGATATATCATATCAATTAGTAAAGGTAAAATGAGGATTTCTATCCTAGTGAATTTGAGATGTTATAGTAGTCACATAAAATATCAGGAGGTGATCTTCTACTAAGTGGGAAACCAGTCCAATCATAGTCATTGTATATTTTTGTATGTCCACAAGGAGAAGCAAAAACACTATTGTCATTTACAAGGTCCTTGAAAGTACTAAAGAATACAATGCACGCAACTTGTAAGAAAGAAGGTAAAACATAACATGTGATGGGAAATAGTATTCATTGCAAAGTCAGTCCACCACATGTCAAGGTGAGATATTGTAAAGACCTAGCCAAGTATGTCTATGGTGTGGGGTCATCAATATATGATATGAAGGATCGTTGAGTTACATGTTGTACTCATCAACAAAGGGAGTAGCACACAATTTTTATTAGGAGAAAATATTAGCTACATACTTATCCTAGGTACAAGGACACCTGAAGGAGTAGATTGAACTTCAAAACCCATTAACAAATTGATAGACCCAACATAAAAAATGTTTGTGTGTGGGATGAAGTAATGGATCAAGGTATTAGAAAACGGTTGTATTATTGACATAGAGACTGAAAAAACCAACATAATATTGTCATAGGATAAGAACAAAAGATGAGTATAACGACATACAATAGAACTTAACCAAAAAATCACTCTTCATATAAGACAAAGATTGGGATTGATTAACTCCATAGAAAGCTTCATGCAAGTTACAAATATGGTTTGAAGGTCAGATTAATAAATTGCATCATGTGTTGCATATATACATCCTATGTTAGTATTTCTTTCAAGATAGCAGTGTAAATATCCAATTAACAAAGGCTTGGTCTCTAGAAGAAGAAAAAGTTAGAAAAATCTTGAATCTAAGAGATTTAACCACTAGATTCTCAGTTTCAGCAAAATCAATGTCTTACTCTGGTTATAAATCATTAGATTACAAAATGTTTTGGGATCTTAGAATTTGATCATCTATGAGAGTGTACTAACCCCCCCCCCCAATTAAAGTATAATGCTTCCCTAGTTTACTTGGAAAGAAGCATATGGTGTCCTTTATCCTAAAAGCATTGATTTATTCTTGCATAAAAGAACTATCAATCACATTGGACCTCACATATTTTGTAGGTTGGAGGAAAAATAGTGGCAGACATGGCATAATACTATTCCATTTCATTAAGGGTTTATCTCATTAGGGTATATGTTGCGTGATTGAAGGAGAAACATAGATCTAAAGTATGACCTTTCATCTAAGAAGAAACTCATGAAAATGTGTGATAAATAAAGAAATGAGTAGAGCATTGGAGGAACAATGTGATGGTGCATGAGATAATTTATTAGAGTATTTTAGAATAAGGTAGGAGTAATGTAACATCCTTATTTTGATCCTCTGTATTTACACTTTTCAAGTCAATATACAATTATCCAAAACTTTAGTACCAATGCTAAAAAATCATTTTGATATCTTAAATTTCCCCATGAATAATTCAAATTGATTTTAAGTAAAAATGGTATTTTATCTTGAAGTTTGGCATCAAAATCCTCATAAATGGAAAAATATGATGGAATCACTCTTTTAGCTAATAATGGAACTCAAGGAATTTATTCACACAAAAAATATGTGGTTTTGTTGCTTGACAAGAAAGGACTCTCGAATAAAAATTTGAAAGCATTTTGAGGATTCTATCATGTGGGTAAAGTTTTGGAAAGAAATCACTTGAATTGGATTTATTTGGGAAATATTTAACCTTTTATATAGAAAAGAATTATGTTGAATTTCTTCTGCTAAGATGAGGTGGGAATTAAACCAACTAGAAATGATTTTTTTCATGCAACAAAAAGATGTCAGAGAATGATGTTGGACTCATGTGGTTTGTGAACAATTTGGGTAGGTTTGAATGAGATTGTAGTCATATAAACGTAACATTCATGTCACGTTTTTGGTCACAAGCACAATATATGGACATGTAGGGTATTATTTAATTCCCACATGTTTTTCCTCTAGACTTACATCATCATTTTGTGCAGTCATTTGAGAGAGAGAAATGGCAAAGAAAAACAAATGTGTGGCGGTGCAAGAATAAGCAGAATTGTGGTTTTAGTGAGTGAGTCGTTGATTTGATGACATAGAATTTTGGAATGTTATATCATTTTGAGTTTGGGATGCTTGAACCCAATAGAATGATTGTGATACTTTATCCATGTGTTGTCAACTTTATTGATTGAAGTCAAATGAATTGGATTGATGACTACTTAACTGCTATTATACTTGAAATTGACCAAGGAACAAATTTATTTATTTGTAGATAAAAAATGACAACAATTATGACCATGAGGTGCAACCCTCAAGTATGATACATGAAACTCATTTCAGGATTTTGATGTAACTATGTGTATCCATAGGTGTATATGTGGTTTATATTATAGCGTGTTTGTTGTTGAAAGACCACATTTATTTTTTAATCTACCATTGCTTAATCCCCTCCAACTGTGCCATAATGGATGGTATTTCATATGCATTTGTTGGGGGTTGGATGATATGTCATATGCAATTATTTGAGGTGTTCATTGTACATTGTCAGTTTCTATTTGTCTTATTATATGAGTTGATAGGTCACATCCATTTGTCTCTCAACCTCAGGTATGTCTACTAGTGATTCCCTAAAAATGTCTCCAGGGTGGTCCTCTTGGAATGTACCATTTGGTGAGATTTTTCCACATGTAATAATTGTCCTACATGCAATGTCTTTTCATCTACCCCTTATCAAACTTCACAGCAAATTCTCAAGTGGGTAAAAAATCTTGTTCAATTGAGAGGCTGTAAATATATGTGTCTTTTGAAAAAGCTTGAAAAGTATGGTCTCTTCTCCCATATACTTCACCTTTTCAAGTGATCTAAAAACTCCTAGGTGATCTCCATATACAAATCAATTGCATCCATGATCACTTTTATCAACCCACTTTCTGATATGATATCTTCAAAATCCAGATGTTTACCAAGGGCTTGCATTTTGGGCATGCAAGCATAGTGAGTGGTAAGCACATTTACTAAAATATTGTGGGGGTAGAGAATCCCCAAATTTCTTTCTAATTTCTCCCAAACCAAAAAATATTCATTTCAGTTCCTTACCCTTGTTATTTATCTAGTTTTCCTCTAGAAGCATCACAATGTCATGTGCCTCCTCATCCATCTCTAAATTCTTTAAGTTCGGCTCTTCCTCTTCTTCATCGTAGTCCTCAAATCCCAAACTTGTGTTAAGACTTATTAGTACTCTAAATGGTGATTCAATAGACATCACAGGACACATTAGGGATCACCATCATCTTCTTCCTCTTATCCTACCATCACACTACTTCTAGCTCGTGTTAGTGTAGGTCAAAGCAGTGGTTGCAGTGCAGCATGTGAGGAAGGTGGCACATGTCTTTATCCTCTCAATGGCCAGCTTGACCCTTCAACTTCCACTAAATACATCACATTTTCTAGATCCTCCTCAAAAGGAATCTCCTCCATTCCATTCTAATTGGGGTCATAGATAGAATCATCATTGTCACTAGAGAAGAAACATAGGGTGAAGTTCCTTGGGGGAGGAATTGGCGTGTAGGAAGTTATGGGTGATGGATTGTGGGATTGTAGTGATGGATTCAAATCACTTT
Organism: Alisma plantago-aquatica; assembly: GCA_963693085.1. NCBI lineage: Eukaryota > Viridiplantae > Streptophyta > Magnoliopsida > Alismatales > Alismataceae > Alisma > Alisma plantago-aquatica. The sequence goes on from OY856414.1 coordinate 466,797,104, forward strand.
TAGATTTGTGACAATGAGGCATGAATCTCTTCACTCTTTAAAACACATTCTTTCTCAATTCCTTTGTTTTTGGGCAAGAAGTAGACATTTTTTTAAAGATTGTGAAAAGTTGCTAGGGTTTTTTTAGGTGGATGTTTTGGTGAAGAAAAGAGAGGAATGGAGGTGAATAATCTCATAGAAGGGATGATGGATATTGGAGAGTATACATGGAGGTTGAGGTAGTTTTTTCTTGAGCTCTAGGAGGCTTGATTGATGATAGTATGAGCTTGAGCAATGATCACATAATCAAGGGGGCATGGATCGATCGTGTGTCTTTGTGAATTGAGAGTAGGGGGCGTGGTGACTCCCCCTCATATTCTATGACTATACTAGCATAGTCCATGATATTGTTATGGGTATGAATGGACTTTCAGGTGCTTGGATAGCATGACCATTCTATGATGGAATGGTTGTTCTAGATCCCATCAGTTTCTTCTTCAATGGGGAAAAGTTTTTCCTTTAGTATGGCCATTCTTATTTAGGATGATCATTATGGTCATTACACACCACGGACATTCTAGTTGAAAATGGTTGTTCTAGTGCACTTGTTTTCCATTTATGTTTGATGTCAAAATTCACTCTTGTAGCACAGTTCATTCCTAGAGTGGCCATTCTAGGTTGATGCAGTACGTCCAGTTTGAGGAGGAACTATATTTCTCAATTTTGATTTTTGGCATAGGACTTCAAACAAACTTGATGGAGATCAACACTATTGTTCTAAATGAAGAATGATCATTCTAAGGGTTTATTAGAATGAATATAGTCAATTTTTGACAATATTCATTCATATTTTTCACTTATCAACCACTTTTACACTTGGCATCATTTTTCTTGTCTAGTCAGATTTTTGTTAATTAAAAAATAAAGAAAAAATATCAAGTATGGTGTGTGTTATTCTTGCAAGTATAAAAGTAAAAGTATTTCTAAATTCTAGTTATAGGGTTCGAAATCTCACAAACCATGTGGTTTCCCTCCCACTAGTACTAAGTTTTTTGTCTTCATCTTAGCATGTTTCCCTTTCACTATTGGATCGTCTCAACTAGCATAACAATGTCAAAACGTTGATTTTCCACAGTGTTCAATTTCAACAATAGATTTGAGTCTTTTCCCATTCATCAAAGTTCCTTTTTCACCTTCCATATCTAGAGTTACAATTTCTACATATGGGTACACATGCTTCACTTAGTATGGACTTTTGCACCCTGATTTGTGATTCTTAGGGAAGAAATTACTCCTTGAGTTATACATCCAAACCCATTGGTCGGGTTCAAATATCTTCTTCTAGATCAACTTGTCATGTATAAATTGCATCCTCTCTTTGTACTTCTTAGACATGTTTCACAACTCTATATGTTACTAACTTGAATGTTTCTTTGAGACCTAGACATATAGATGTCCACATCAACTAACGTCCAAAGGGCCTTGTTTTGCAACTCAATCATAAAATGGCATCTCTTTTGATAGATTAGTTTGAATATATTGGTTCCAATTGGGGATTTTTATGTTGTCCTACATGCCAATAAAGCCTCATTAAGATGGGATGAAAAGTCCTTGTGGTACAGTCTCACTGTTTTCTCAAGAATACAATATTTGTCAGCCTAATTGGTAAGCTCAACTTGCTTACTATTTTGTAGATGATAAGGGATAGCCATTAGGTGATTGACATCATGTCTCTTGAACAAGCTCATAGATTCTCTGTGTATGAAATGACTACCTTTGTCACTTATCATGCTCTTGGGACCCCAAAAGTTGTTTAAGATGTTTGACTTTATAGCCACATACCACTTAGTGATCATTAGTTCTTGTAGTTGTAGCCTCAACCCATTTAGATACATAACCAATTGTTGTCTTGATCTAAACAAAACCAAATAAAGGGAGAAATAGGCTCATGAAGTCAATATCCCACACATCAAACACTTCTACCGCCAAAATTTGCAAAAGAGGCATCTATCCCTTTTTGATATTGTTCCCACCATTTGCATTTCAAACAAGACTTGTAGAAATCATGATAGTATTTAAAAAGAATGGACCAATAAAATCTACATTGTAACACTTTGGATGCATTCCACTTCCCTTCAAAATTGGCTTCCCCATGCACTAGAGTGGCCCATGGACCGGATCTCAGATTTCTCATTCTCAAGGATGCATCCTCTTATCAACTAATTAAGAAAATATGAAAAAAGGTATTGCCCTACCACACATAATTCTTTACATCTGCATAAACATATTACTCTCTTCATTTGACCATGTAATTGGTACTCTCACACTAGCGAAGTAATTAGCTATGTGCTTGACCATGGTCTTTGGACTGAGTGATAGCACCCAATTCAGGCATTTAATCTAAGTATTTATCTATAGTTTTGTGTCATTATAGTCTTAATATGCCCAAAATAAATCTAGACTCTTATTTTGTAGTCATTTATATCTTTTTAAATATATAGTTGCTCAACTAGTCAATTCTGGGACTTGCAGGCACCAAACTCAAGAAGACATCAATTTTCCAGATTTTCCCCCATCAAGCATCACGTTATGTGCATCAACTCAGGAAACAGTGGTCCCACTAACCAAATGTAGGTCCAAGAAACTTTTGATATTTTGGACCTAAATTTTGATAGCCAGCCCCTTCATAAGCAAGCATCCTCATCGATCAAAATTTTCATCAACGCAGGCATGTCGACCCATAGTAATACCCCCGGGTGGGTTTGTTACTAAGGAGAATCCCCATCGACCGTTGAGGATATAGTGGGTCAGCAACTAATGGGACTCCAAAAAGTTGGCGACAACCAAGGATCTTCACCCTCAGCGACCTCCAAGGATCTTCACCCTCACCAACCGCCAAGGATCTTCACCCTCAGCGACCACCAAGGATCTTCACCCTCATAGACCATTGAGGATCCACAACATCATTGACCACTGGGATCAAATATCACAACAGGAAAGACCACAATATCATCGACTAAAGACTTTGCCACCTACGCCTATAAATAGACACCCCCTGCTACCTAGGCAGGGATTCTGCATTCCGACACTTTTGGTTCTGAGTTCTAATTCTGATTATGCATTCTTCCAGGTTTAAGAGGTTCCCAGAGCTCCGTGGGAGAGTTCCAAGGTCTGAGAGGATTTAATAGCATGTCCGATGTTTATTCATTTGGTTTACTTCCATCCACCATCATTTCCACCATCATTCACCCACTTCCAGTCATTTCCAGCCACCTTCCACCTCCATACATCCACCACAGTTGTTTTGGGTGGAATCAAGAAGAAATGAGGCCAAGCAATCCAAAAGATAAGGGAGGATGATCCAAGGACAAGATCCAGTCCTTCCAGAGGCTAAGGAGTGAGATCCACCTCTCTTCTATAGGCTAAATATCTTCTTATACCTCTTTCTTCTACTTTTCACCTTAGTTTTTGTTACGACCTCACCTTTCAGTAACCCCCAATTAAGGGAGACCAAGAGGTTGAAGCCGCACCCATTAATCTCGGATCAAAGGTTCGACATATAACCATAAACAATTATTAAATCCTAACAGACTATACTGAAAATGGTTATAAAAGTTTTCTTTGCATACCTTGAAAAGTTGGGAACAAACTAACTTCTAACCTCAGCTGAACTATTCTATCTAATTCCTCCTTTGCACTTTAATTCTCATTTAGTACCACATGTGCCGCTTTACTATTTGTTCTTTTCATTGTACCTAAAACGCCGACAAACAAAACGTCGGTCAGCCGAAGCTGGTATGTGGGGGAAACAATAAACATGCAACTACAATAACAATGTAATCATTCAATTAATCATTTAACAACCAAGATTACGTTTTAGATATAACTCCGCGATCCAAGAGTACCCTATCCTCTGTGTTGACCCCATTAAACCCCTCATGGTCCACCTATAAGTGAACCAGTTTCTAGGGTTGAGTCACATGGCAATACTCGTAAGTAGACCACTCCTTAACTCGGGATATGCTAAAGAGTCTCATGGCACTACACATAGGTAGCCCAGTTTCTAACTCACGATAACCTAGACCTTGCTCTAGGATTAGCCCTTTTTTAGCCCTTTCAAAGCAACAGAGGTGGACCCGGATCTAGCCAGTTATATATGCACATTTATAGTGATAATCATAGTCATTTTATAGTTGCATGAAATAAATAAACATCCAACAGTTTAGTTGCATTCAATGCGATTAAACATCCGGGAATCCATCGAGAAACTAAAGCGGTTATTCATAATCATAACCACATACATGTCTTGGAGATCTCAAGCAACAATTTATCCAAATCCAACTAGATGTCCAATCAAGCAAGCCAATCAATCAATCAAGCAAACATTGATCATGAAAACATGTATAAGGTCTAATTGTCACAAGCATATCCCAAACAACTCCTTATTGACTTGGGACACCTTTCTAAGGTTTCTAAGTTTCATTAAGATGCATTAGGGTTTTCTTAGATCAATTTCTCAAACTTTATCCATTTTAGGTCAACAAACCCTAAAATACCCTTTTCCATTTATATGAACCTTAATTGCTCAACTATCCATTTTTATAGTCTTTTATACACAAATTGGCTTAAGGTCATCATATCCCTATTTAATTCATGGATTTGAACCATTAAAACAATTAAAAGACATATCCATCTAAATTAGGGCTTTCAAACTCATTAATGCATAATCATGCACGAAATCCTAAATTAAGCCAATTATATAAAAAGATCATCTTTTTAGATTCTATTTTAACTTTTATTAACAGCAGGTTAATATCGGCTTGAATAACGTTATTAAGTCCATCTATCCTCAAATCTAATGGTTTTTCCTTGATTAAATCATTAAAGATGATAACTTTATGTACTTTTCCAATTTCAAGCATATAAACTCTAAATTAGACTAATCATATGCAAAGTTCTTCCTTTTTGAACTCAATGTTCCTTTTTACATTTAACAGATTAATATCAACTCTAAAGATCCATTAAACCCTAATAAACACATTAATCATATCAAAATAGGGTTTCTTAACCTTTAATTCATTAAATATGATAATTTACACTATATTTCGAACTATGATCAGATTTAGGCTACAAAACTATTTTTATTGGATTCCTTGTGTTCTCCTGATCAAAATTCATATATAACTTGTTTTAATCCGAGCTACGGTTTATTAGCTATGATTTTTGCATTAAATCACTTACTTGACCAATCGGATGGCGCCACGTCATCCAGCTCATGCAACGCGGCCCGCCTTCAGTTTATAACCGAATGTTGATTTTACCCTCCACTTAATAGGTCCGTCTTTGGCACACTGAGGGGTAGCATGGTCAAATGCCGCCCGGGCCTTCTTCTTCCTTGGATCTGCGGCAGCAGCGCTGCCCTAGCTGCGATGGAGCAGCTTATGCGCGGCTCTAGCCTTCCGTTCAGGACTGGATCTTCACCGGAAGTGCCTCCCTTGCCTCCGCCGCCCTTGGGTGCACCTGGGGCGCTGCCCAGATCGCGGCATAGGCGGCTCTTTCGTGGGCAACAGGTCTGCAACTCGCGGCCAAGGTTTGGACCTCCAGTAGGTGCTACGTGGAGATGGGGGTACGGGGATGAAGGCAAAACATCGCTAGGCCTTCGTGAGAGTATCTCGCAACCAACAAGACTGCTTAACAGTTCCCCATTGAACCAGGGTCGCGTTTCCCATCTTGGTTAGGATTTTACATGAAGGAAGAAGGAGAAAGGGGATTGTTGTGTGGGATTCTTTCCAGAACTCAAACTAAGACCTTACCCCTTTTATAGGGAAGAGAAACGAAGCCCTAGGATGGCTTTCCTTAAAGAAACGAAGTCCCTCTTCTAATGGGAATCGTTTTCCTTCAAAGAGAAGCAATTCTTCTCTCTTTCTCTTTCTCTCTCTCTCTTAGATATTTCATATTACTTGGATATTAGGAAATTCGAAATTCCTCTCATTCACTCTCTTTATTTGCCTTTTTATTGGAACTCCTTGGATCCCAAGGCACTCTATTATTTCGAAATTCATTTTATTGGAATACTCATTATTCTTCTTAATGCACCTATATGCATTATTTTGCATTATCATGTTTATTTCTTATTAAAATATCTCCTTTTGAGAATTTCTCTTTATTTCTCTTTTATTTTCCTCATTGGTATTCCTTTTAATATTAGCAACCTCATGGATACGAAATTTCCCCAAGAAATCTCATTTATACCTCTTTCCATTCATTTTCCACATTTTAACATTTTCTTTCTTAATAAAGAAATACATAATTAATCTTTTCTTTTCTTTTCTTATTGCTTTCTCTATGCAACTTTGGACTCCTTGGTACCCAAGGAATCCAAGAGGAATGAAATCCTCTTTGGATTTGCCTTCTATAGGTTTCCACATTATTCTTTTCTCAAATATTCAATTATTCATTCACTAATTGAATTTTCTTTGTTATTTCCTTGTTATTGGGCCCAATAGCCAATAAAGCCCACAATACAAACATCAAGGTTATTGTAAATGAAAACCATTTATTTGAAGCAAATTATATCATTATTTGTTCAAATATCTTTAATATGAGAAATTACATTTCCCACCAATTGAACCCAAAAATTGGGGTTGTAACAGTTTTTGTACAAATGATGTTCTTCCATCTTTGTTCGGTGCCAACTATGCTTGTTCATGGCTAGTTGAGATCCTTCTTGGCTATGTAGCCTATTTTGGGCTTATTTATGTACTTTACCTTAAACAAGTAGTTTTATTCATGATATAGTATGATATATATTCTATCTTATTTTTTCAGTTATGATTGTTGGTTTGATTGATCGCTTTCTTTCTTGAACCTTTGTTGATACCAAGATCAAGATACTAGTATTAGAAATGGATAGGAGAAGGTAGTGTGGATCGAATCTGAAAGGAAGACATTTAAGGGAGTATTGCTCCTAACATCCCTAAATATCCTAGAGCTGAGAGGGTAATCGAGATATTCAAGGGTGTTGATTTGTTATCCTTGAGAGAGGTTTCAGATCATGGATGGGGTTTTAGTCACACTACATGAGAGTGCATGGGATGACCCCCATAGGGACAATTACCATGATACATGTTATGTTTGGAGGATAAATGCTTGCTAGGGTTTCGAGGGTTGTCTACGCCCAAGAACGGGTGCATAGACTGCCCAACCTGTGGTTACATAGCCAGGAACTCCTTCTCTTGATTAATAGGATTCGACAGAATCTATTTTCTTTATTTTTTTGTTTGGTCTTGTATCATTTTGCTAAACTGGTTCTAATTCTTTACATATATCAACTATCAGTTTATCTTAAATGACTTATGAGCAAGATCTTAAGCACCATAAATGTCCCACGTCCCCGTGTTCAACCCTGTATATATACTTGAACCATGTATTGAGTTGTGGAGGTCCTTGAAGGTTTTGGGTTATAAATTTAGAAGTTTATTTTACCTTTGGGTTCTCTACTTTTGAGTTTTCTATCTTGGGGCCTATCACTAAGCTGACTATGATGAGTTGTTCATGACACATTTCCTCTTTGATTCTTTTCACCTCATCAAATGGCGATTAATACACATGATAAATGGTTGGCAGAAGAGTTTTCACAACCCTTCTTATCAACAATTTCACGATTTAAAGGATCAATACTGACTTTGAATCCTTTTTGACATGGAACACTTAAGGTATCATGGTCAATGCAAAATAAAAGTTTCTTTTACAAAACTATGATTAGAATATATCAAGAATGAATAAGTAGTGAATAGTTCTTTTTCAATTATGGTGTAATTTCTTTGGGCATAATCAAGAGTCTTGCTAGTGTAGTGTATGGGATGAGGCACATGTCCAATCCTTTGGCCCAACACATCATCTGTCCTTGTATCAAATGCATATATTATGATCTCAAATATTATAGAAATTTTGGGGTTTGCATGATAGGAGTAGAAAAAAGGTTCAACTTTGAGTGATTGAAAGCCTTAATGCAATTATCATTAAAATCAAATTCATTATCCTTTTCAAGAAGGTGGAACAAGGTTTTAAAAATTTGGTAAAATCCTTTATATATCCATGATAGAAGCCAACATGCCTTAGGGAGGAACAGACATGTCTCACTTAGAAGGAATAGTTAAAGTAGACATCAGCGAAACTTTTTCTCTATCAATTTCAATCCTAGATTTAGAAACTTTGTGGCCCATATTATCCCCTTGAGGACCATGAAGTGACTATTTCCCAAGATAAAACCAAATGAACTTTCACATATGTCTCAAGAATGATGTTCAGACGAGATAGCTATTTGTAAAATGACTTTCCAACCATGGAAAAGCCATCCATCAAGAACCAAGTCATGAATCAAGCATAAGAGACAAGATGAATCTCGCATATTTTTGAAATGTAAAGGGTGCATTGTGACCAAAGGGCATTCTTCTGTAACAAAATATCCCAAATAGACATGTGAAAGTAGTCTTCTCTTAGATTACATGGTGAAATTCTATTTGGAAATATCAATTATAACTATCAAGAAAATAGTGGAAGCTTTGTCCCACCAATCTCTAAGGAACTTGATCAATGAATAGCAGTAGGATATGGTCCTTTTGGTCTTTGTATTAAATTTTCTATAATCAACACATATCCTCCACTTCAATTGCTCTCTAGTTGGGATTTGTTCTCCTTCTTCATTAGTTATCATAGTTATTACATTCTTCTTAGGTACAATATGGATAGGGCTCTCCCATGATCTGTCAAAAATTAAGTGTATGATATTTGCATCAAGTAATTTCAAAATCTCCTATTTTACCACTTCCTTAATCTTTGGATTCAACCTTTGTTACATTTCTCAGCTTGGGAAACATCCTCCTCCAAGTATATATGATGAACTCAATGGAGGGGTCAACCCCCCTCAAATTTGTAAGAGATCATCTAATGGCCTCATATTTTTATTCAAGATAGAAATAAGTGCATCCTATTGATCTAGTGAGAGTGGAAGGAAATTATCAATGGAAGGGTGTCATTGGGACCCAGAAATACATATTTTGAACCACTGAAAATGATCTTCAACTCTAGAACATGGGCCTCCCTAATAGATATCTTTATCATTTTAATATCTATGAAGGGTAGAACATCTAGTAGATACTAATTAAGTCCCTTATACATATTTAGCTTCTTCATGAAATGTAAAAATTGTTTCAAGTCCTCTTACCTTTATAGCAGTCAGAAAATATGTTGGAAAACGGTATTCAACAATATCCTCGAGGTAATCAAGGAAATAGCAATCCTTTTTTGTCCCCCAAAGTGTGTAGCTCCTTTTTTTGTATTTTTTGTAAGAAATATTACACTTGGAGGAACAAATAAGAAATAAAATAGAAACACAAAGAGCAGAACCCAAAAATAAGAAACTCTACATTGGAGAGCTAGAATGTAAAAAAGAGAAAATATATGCACAACAGCCTAACTAATTGAGTCAATGTCCTTCTTAACTCTTTTCTGTGGAAGCAAACTAGAATTGTCTATATTCACAAAAATTCTTTAGTTCCTTTCACTCCAAATGGCACAAATGATAAAGAGAGAACATAAATTAAATCTACCACATATAAAGAGATAAGATCTCTAATCAACACATAGTATAATGGGATATAACCATCAATGCATGTAAGGACCCAAACTTCTCTAGAATAGGAACAATTAATTAAGAGGTGACCAATATCTTCAGTTAATGTCTGTAGAATTCGCATCTTCAGGATAAGTTGAAACAATGAGCTTTTATATGGTCATGAGTAAGCAGGTTCTTAAGCATAAATCTCCATGCTAGAATTTTGCATCTGATCTGAGCCTTTGAATGCCAGACCCAATTAGACTAGGTCACATGAGGAATTTTATCTGAATAAGATTCTAAAATTCCTTGATATTCAAATAATTTTCATTATCAAATAGAACAGAGCATGGAGAAGTAGAAGATGGGTCAACAAAAGGTCTGAGAAAAAATCTAGCACTCTATTACAGTGCCTCAATCTACTAGTAATCCAGCAGCCATCCTTAATCAAACCTTCTAGTTTTTCTAGATTTCCATTGCCATGTATCATGATCTCTCTAATATAAAAATGGTAATCAAAAAATGGTTGTCTGGTAACTAGGGATCTCTCCATATGAGAGAAGAGGTATTAGCAATAATAGATATTTGATTTATAATATGGTTCCTTATGGACAATAGATGTTTCCACAACCAAGAGGCTATGTGACTGATCCTCCAAATAGATTCCCCTTTAAGGTATCCTGAATGGACCCATTTATCCCCTAGTTAATCCTTCTTGATAGATATACTCCACATACAGTACAAATTTGAATGATATTAGTAATAATTCTAATGTTTAAGACCACCTTCCTTCCTTGTTCTACAAGCATCCTTCCAAGGAACCATATAAATAGTATTACCAAGGGAAGGCCCACCCATAGGAAATTTTGACACATAGCATTAATCTCCTTAGAAATAGTGACAAGGAGTGGAAAGAAAGAACCCTAATATAAATGAAAAGAAAAGGTATATTTAATTAGTTCAATCCTTCCAGTGCAAGAAATACAATGGGTTTTCCATCCTTCAAGTCTAGCTTTAATTTTATCAATGATGAGGGAGCACATGTTCTAGTGAGTCTCCCATTAAATAGGGAAAGATCAAGGTATTTCATAGGAATATTACCAATCTTGATGCTCAAATTTTATGGGGTAATACATTTATTAGTAGAGGAATTACAAAGCACAATGATTTTCTCATAACTAATATTCAAACATGAAACACCACTGAAATCTTTAAAGAGCTTGATGATACCTTCAATAGACATAGAATCATCCTTAAAAGAATCACAACAATTTAACAAAAATAGCATGTGAAACAGCAAAATCATGAGAAACTTTAATTATAGAGAAGATATTCTGAGCTAGACCATAATTCATGATATGAGAAAAGCCTTCCATGGAAATCACAAATAGATAAAGGTAAAGCAAGTCATTTTTCCTGATACCCCTACTAAGTTTGAAACACTCTCTAATAACCCCATTAATAAGGATATGCATGTTGGTAGTTTTTGAAATAACATTAATCCAATAGATAAAGTAGTAGGGGAAATTCGTGTGAGTAAGAATAGTTTTGACATAGGACCAATCAATAGAATCATAAGCCTTCATCAAATTCATATTTATACGCATATTGGGTTTGGAACCTTTCAAAGCATTTTTAATCAACTCATTCACAAGAATAGTGGAATTAGTAGTGGATCTCCCTTTAGTGAAAGCACTTTGGGTTGGGTTAATAATACTCAACAGAATGCTTAAACTCAATTAGATAACACCTTGGAAATTATCTTGTAGATGACATTGTATAGTGCAATAGGTCTGTAGTCCTTAGTTGAAGAGGTATTCTTGGATTTAGGGTGATATGCATTGTGTTAACCTACTGAAGAAGTTTGCCACTGGATAAGAAGTTTTGGATAGAGTTAATAATGTCTTCTCCAATTATGTACCAAACAATTTTATAGAAATAATAATTAAAATGATAGGGCCCTAGAGTCTTATCCCCACTAGAATTATGAATGATGCTTTCAAAATTCTTCTTTAGTAACCACATCACATAGAGGAAATGAAGTGGCCTTCATTTAAAGTGAGAAAATACCAACAACTGTTCTTGGATAGAATTGAAGTAGAATATTTAGAGAAGAGATTCTCATATTAATTTGTGATATGCTTTACAATGACATTTTCATCAGTACAAGTGGGTCCCTCGATAATCATACTTATAATATTGTTTCTTTTTCTTCTAGTTTTGGGATACGAATAAAAGAACTTTGTATTCTTAGCACAAAGTTTTAGCCATTGCACCCTTGATTTCTTCCTAACAAAGGATTCTTCAGAATCAAAATCTAATAAATCTTCTTTTATTTTTGAACAGTAATAGAGAGAAGGTTAGCATCAAAAGGGTTATCATTAGTAGTGAATTGTGCATAGCATGCCTCAACCTCTTTAATTTTCCTATAGTCAAAAATATTAACCACATATCTATTATTCCATTCACAAAGAGCCCATCTCACCTTTATAAATTTTCACAACTCTAGCCTGGGGTTATCAGTGACCTTAAAACTCCAGGCTTCCTCCACTACTTCAAGAAAATTAAAACGAAGAGTCCAAGCATTAATGAATTTAAAAGGAGTGTTTGTCTTAAGGTAATATTCCTAAAGGTAGATGGACAAAATTATATTATCACTATGTACATATTTATATACATCTTTCTTTTTCTAACTTTGATTTCTAGAAGACAATAGAATATGAGTTATTATGAATAGCTTCTTTAGTATAAACTTAAGATCATGCCTTATTTAGCCTTTTAGACATTCCATGATCAATATAGAAAGAGAATCAACCATTGTAAAGGATTATTGGAAGCCCTCTAGTAACTGTAAAAATTTCTTTTGGAAGGGTGTTCTCTTTAGATCCATCTAGGAATTCCAAACTTTTAAATATATTAGGGGACATGGGAAAGCCAACAAAATTCTATTGTGGAATTTTTGAAGCATTCTTAGGAGGAATCTAAACCTCCTGGAGGATTTCCAGACATTACCACATGAGTGGGGTATTTTGAGGAAGGCAAATTGGAGTATAAGGGATCAAGGACTTATCAAAAAACAACCTCGCTAGAGTCTTCTATCCTAACGACTATCTGTTCAACATAAGGACAATCAAAGAATAGCTCAACTTCATTTAGAGTCTTCTCTATCCAATTTGTTTCTCATGTGTTCTAGGAGACATCTTAATGCATTCACCTTGGCCATGTCTGATATATCGTAGTTTTTATAGAAAAAGGGTATGGTGATATGACCTGAGAGACAATCATATGATGATTTAATAGCACATCTTGTAATTGAATTGATTGTTAATAAAGACAATTCTAATTATTATGTTTGTTTCAATATGATACAGTGAATAGATATATTAATGTCCTAAGAATGTATGACTCAATAACATGTGAATCCTTGTTGAGGACCTAAACATGAGATCATGTGTGTGTTAAGAGTATTCATTCTTTTGCTAGTCCCTACTCAGATACTATGTTTGATATTAGGACAACAATAATACATCAAGACTACTATGTGTGTTTATTGATGACTATGTCTCATTAGTCATGATATTGGATACCAAATCAAACACATAGGTACTTATTATGAACAAGTGTACTGGACATACCCACTTTAAGTGTGATACATGGAAGCCAATAATGGTGGTCAGAATCACATCTCAATGTGATAGTGGTGATTGTGGTTCTTAGACCTAAAGTAACTAATTTGTTCACATGTTGTTCAATGTGCTATATGGGACGGCAGTGGTCCGTCGGCAAGAATCAGGGTAAGCAAGTGACGTAGATGGAATTTGTCCCTCCCATTGGAGTGATATCTTGGACACTTGATGAGTTAGACTATCAAATGAATATCCATGCTCATGTGAGTAATATATGATATTGAGCTCACATGTATCTCAAGTAGTCTACTCTAGATCAAGAAACAAAGATTGAAAATTAATAGGATGACATTTCCATGCCTCAAATTCAATCTAGATATCAAAGATAACTATATTATTACAATCACTATAATAGTTGTCACAATTCTAGGTTAAAGTTGTTCTCCAACTTCACTAGTTACCTGGGTGGCAACAAAAGTCTTGCTAGATACCAATCATTTCTTGTGTTTAAACATCACTACCAAAGTAATTTCGAGCATATAGGGTCACACACATAGGAAGCATTGAAATATGAGTATAAAATTGGACACTATTAGAAATGTTCTAATTCAAATTGATTACTAAAGTTATGTAGGTAATAGACTAGGATAATGTTGGAATATAATCCAAGATAATTGGTTAAAAGGTTAAGTCAATTGATTGGATTTTAATTATTGACTTATATTGTAAGTCAAGTGGCTAATCACGAGCGATTGGTTAGAGTTTACAGCCGAATGAAAAAAATGGTTAACCAATTAATGCTATTACTTGATTAATTAATTAATGACATGATTCTAGAATATTTTAATTGCCTATTTGGCTGTCTAGGAGTGGCCCACTTTAAACTATGTAGAAGCCTTTTGTTTCTCAAGGTATTGGAAGCCTCGCTTCCTTTCCTCTCATATTTGAAGGAGCATGACAGCCGAGTCACAAATAGATGCTCATATATGTGAACCCTAACCATAGTCATCCAGGGGGAGAGAGAAGGAGAATGACCATGATGCTAGCATGACACTAAGAATGAGGATTCTCCTTCCTGTCAGCTCAGGAAGCACAACGAGGAGTTTCAATCCAATCGTGTGAACTTCATAGAGACATAGGCAATGGGTAACTGCGTTTGGAGGACGTTGACAAGGACCATATGTGCTTGCAAGGAGTGACACATACCACCGTGTGAGGAGGACATTGTTGAAATTTCTCAATTAAAAGGTATACCTCACACACCTTCCTTCTGAATACATTGTTATCAACGAGATCTTCTTGTAGAATGCACAGAGAATATTCTTTTTGTTGTTTCTACTGCATTTGTCGCCTCCATGACTCCAAGTAGTGGTATCATATCCATATAGATCTCTGATGTGTTTGGATCAATATCTATATGATCATATTTCTATATATAATTTTCGGTGGTTGCATGTGATGCAAACTATAAAATTGTTAATGTGCATATCTGACCTAATTCCACATACGCCGCAGATCTATTTTTTTCTTGGCGGATGGAGTCGACTATGGAAAAACTTAATTTTTTCTAGTGCATGAAAATGATATTTCATAGAGCTTTCAAGGGTGCTACCCTGAGACCCCACGAGGGGCGGCATCCCCCTGACTCTCGCCTACTGAATGGACATAAGGATCCCCGCACAGGGACATTTCTCATATGTACCCTTACTTGTCTGCATGGGAGTCAAACATTGTTTAACGAGGAACATCCTTTGTTAAAAGGATTGCAATATATATATATATATATATATATATATATATATATATATATATATATATATACATATACATATATATAGGGCTCATCTTTAATACTCGTGCAGGTAGCTACCCGCGCACACTTCCTGATATTTTTTTAAATTTTTTTCACAATTGTAGAGGAGCATTTTATCTAGCTCCCCAAAAAATTTGATCCAAAAATAATATCATTTCCCCCCCCCCCCAAATCAAAAAACTCGTCCATATATTTACTGACTGTATATTTTCTGCGTAGTTACTCTTTTGCTCTCAAAGTTACTCTATATATCAATACAGGTACTCTTTTGATTCAGAAGAGTTACTCCAGTGTACCATATAGTTACTCTTTTAACCCCGAGTTACTCCAGCGGGTAGCGAAAATCTAGACCCGCGCGGGTAACGAATGAACATCCATATATATATATATATATATATATATATATATATATATATATATATATATATATATATTGTGTGTGTGATAGGTATACTATAAAATT